>KZ451993.1:948241-996149 GCA_002786265.1 Apostasia shenzhenica
TGGTGGCCAGCCTGCGTGCGCACTGACGCCGGTTCGCGCGGCTTCCTGCGCGCGCTGCCGGCCGCCTTCGCGCGCACGCCGACGCGGTGTGCTGTGGAAAATTTGAAAGGATATAAAGGGTATTTTCGTAATTTTAACTGACTTTAACGGATACTGTCACAGAAGGACCACAATGACCTATACAGTAAATTTTTGGGACCTGTTGGGCATGTTTTCAAAATTGTAGATCTGCGTGGTAAGTCGAGTACACGAATTACCCCTAAATAAAAATAAATTTTTAAATATTTTTATTTTTAAAATTATTAAAATAATCCTAATAGATGGAGAAATAGGGAGAGAAAAAAATAGTAATATGCTCTTTTTGTTAATATTTACGGTAAAACGACTAATTCAATATTGTCTCTTAATATGAATGACTTTAATCAAGGTTTTAAAACTCAGGCAAAATTACCGAGTTGTAAAACATATAATGCTATTCAGTGTAGATAGAAATACGAACATATACATTGTAAATAAATATTTTTTCAAATCTCAATAAATAATTTTTTGTAGAATTTATACATGATACTAGGAAGATATATAATAAATACTTCTCACTTTTATAGTTTAAACTCCTTTCATAAGCACATTTTTAAACTTTAATTCTTTTTCTTTAATTAACTTATAAACACTTTAGTAATATGATTTAAATTTGAGACCAACTAATATTCATATAAATGGAAAGGGAACATCAAATAAGATAATTAAAGTTTTAAGTCTTAAAGAAAATCTGAAAATTTAATTGTAACTCGTAATTTAGATGTAAATAAACCGAACGGAACCATGTTGTCATTCGTCGTCTCGCTAATACAAAATTAAGCAGCGAATCAACTAGTTAAGTTATGGGTGATTTTAAAACAACTTTAATACTGCATATGGTAAGCTCAATAGCCAAAATAAAATATTAATTGCCACTAAAAATAGACTTATTTTATCTTATAAAAATTTTACATCAGTTTCTAATACATCGATAAAAAAATACTAATTCAAATTATCTTTTAAGATAATCGCTCATACACTCATCCTAAGTGCAGCTTGTATTGTATCTAAAAAATAAATAGGGAGTCGATCCTTGCTAACTCAATTTTTATAAACTTTACATGAAATCAAACAATATTATAACATGCGACTTGATAAGTAAAACATGTCCACCTTTACATCATAATATTATCACATACGTAACTATTACGGCATGCTAGCATAATATCACATCAACATAGCATGTAAAATCATAATATCTCTTATTTCCTCAATTGCTTACTTTTAATTACAAGTTAATTTTCTATATTATGATGTGAAATTATCTTTCTCATACTTCTTCACTAGAGGTGGCAATTTGTACTCGTACCCGATTAACCCGTCCTGACCCGCCCCTAATGGGACGGATATGAATATTCAAATTTTACCTGAAACACCCGCCCCGTTATGAAATGGGGCAGGTTTGGGTACGAATTATCTAGACCCGCCCCGCCCTGTACCTGATTCGATATAATTTAAAAGATTTAAAAATTAATACTTAAATAAAAATATTACTCGGAACTGGACCAACTGGTAGCTCGGCCGACCGGTTGGTGCGGTCATCCTAAAGGACCTAAACAATCGTTATTAGCCTATTCCTAATCGCTTTATTGCAGAAACGCAGATCTCTTTCAACTAAAATCCTAACCCTAACATCGCAGTCGGCGCCTCGGCGGTCTGCGGATCGCAAGCAATTAGGAATGGCCGAATGGGGCGATCGGCGTGCGACATCGACCTAGCAAGATTGCCTCGGCATCGAGCTGTCGATCGGCGCCTCAGCGAGTCGGCGTGCGGCGTCGACTTAGCGAGATTACTCAAAGATCGACGCCTCGGCGTGCGGCGTCGACCTAGTGAGAAAGCTCGCCCCCAACTACCGACTGCTTCCCTTAGCCAAAGCCCTCTCCTTTTTGGCTTTTTCGATCCCTCCCAACCCTCAAGTCTACGTCGATCTCCTCGTCTCAGACTCCAAGCAAGCAGCCCACATCCGAAGGTACTATTTTTGCTCTCTCTAAACTCTAAAAACTCCAGCTATTGCCGTCAAAGACGAGCCATGCGGCGGGCCGGCGGCTTGTAGCTTTCAAATGCTTCCGGCTTGTCTTCTTCCCCTTGGCTAAAACTCCCTGTTGTAGCATACAAGCAGGCTATTGGAAGGTCTTGAATGATGATATGTGAGAGATATCAAACTTATGTGTTTGATATCAAGCAGGCTATTACAAGCAAACCTAATTTATGTGTTGGTATTATATATGATATATGATAGTGATGAAGGGATTAGTGTTGGGGTGGCTAGTAGGTCTTGAATGATGAAGGCTCGCACAATTGTTTGGCTTTCATTGTTGTAAGCTGGTTGTTTATTTAAATTTTATCAATTGTAGGATATACATGTTCCTTCAGATTAATTTTATTCTAATTTTATAAATTATGCCAACTATAGTCGCAGAATGAAACCATAATATGCACATGTTTCTTCAGACTAATCTTGTTCTTATGTTATTTGATATTTTTTATTTTTTGCTAGGCATAATAAGTGAATCACATGAAGTATCTCGTGTTGAGGCAAGCACAACTCCTAGTGAGGCTTTACCAATAAATGTTTCCAATGAAAGTGGCTCAAATGTTGTTCCAATTGATTCTACTCCATCTGTAACAATAGATCCACCAACAAATAAAAGAAAGCTGACATCTGCCGTGTGGAATGATTTCGAAAAGATAAATGAAAATAGAATCATTTACGCTGTATGTCATCATTGCAAGTCAAAGTTAAAGGCAGCTAGCAATTACGGCACAAAACACTTGCATATTCATTTGGACAGGTGCGTGAAAAGGAAACAAAGTGACATAAAGCAGAAGTTAATTTCTCTTACGAATAATAAGAATGATGAAAGACTTCAAATTGGAAATTTTACATCTGATGAAAGATGTTCTAGAAAAGATCTTGCTAGTGCCATCATAATGCACGAATATCCATTAAGTATAGTTGATCATTTTGGATTTCGTAAGTTTGTGAATGGTCTTCAACCACTCTTCAAGATGGTAACTAGAAACACTATCAAGTCAGATATATTTAAAATTTATGAACTTGAGAAGGCCAAGACTATGTCTATATTGGAATGTCTTTCATGTCGTATTTCACTTACCATTGACATGTGGACTTCAAACCAAAAGAAATGTTATATGGCAGTGACAACACATTATATAGATGATACATGGATGCTGCATAATCGTTTATTAAGGTATGTTTTTAGTAAATATTATTTTTCACATTACTTTTATTTTTTAGATTTTCAAATATATATGCATATTATATTTTTTATCACTTTGTAGGTTTACATATGTACCTGCACCTCACACTAAAGATGTTCTTTGTGATGTGTTAATGAGTTATTTAATGGATTGGAATATTGATAGAAAAATTACAGCAATAACTATGGATAATTGCACTATAAATGATGCAATGATTTCATTAGTCATCAATAGATTATCTCTTAGTCAAACACTTCCATTGAATGGCAAATTGGTGCATATGAGGTGTTGTGCACACATTCTTAATTTGATTGTTAAAAAGGGATTGAATGTTATTGAAAAGCCTATTGAGAAGATAAGAGATAGTGTGCTTTATTGGTCAGCCAGTCCTTCTAAATATAAAAAGTTTGAAGAAGCTGCTCGCCAATTGAAGTTGTCAAGTACCAAAACACTATGTTATGATTGCAAAACAAGATGGAACTCAACATACTTGATGCTTCAAATAGCAATAGAATATAAAGATGTATTTCCACGTTTAAAACAATGTGATAAGGCAAACAATAGTTTGCCAACTGATGGGGAATGGGCGGAGGTGAGACTAATATGTGAAAAGTTACAATTATTTCATGAGATAACTGAATTATTCTCTGGGAGTCGCTATCCTACTGCTAATTTACTTTTTTCGAAATTATGCGATATCAAGGTGGACTTGATTGCTTGGGCATCTTCACCTAATGAAGTAGTAAGCACCATGACATCACGAATGATAGATAAGTTTGACAAGTATTGAAAAATTTGTAATCATATAATGGCTATTGCAGTTGTTCTGGATCCTCGGTTCAAGATGAAGCTTGTTAGTTTCTATTTCAAAGAAATATATAGAGAATTGGCTGCATTCGAAATTCAAAAGATTCGTAACATGTGTTATGACCTTTTACATGAGTATCAAGCAAGAGCTATGGAATGTAAAGAAGATGATAGCAGTATTACTACAAGAGTACTAATTTTCTCTCGTAGTAGTGATCGACTATCAAAATTTGACTTATTTGTTAACGAGGAAAGTGATAGTATGGATGTGAAGTCTGAATTAGATATTTATTTAGGAGAATCTGTATTACTATGTTGTTAGAATTTTGACATACTAGGGTGGTGAAAGATCAATGGTTTGAAATATTCTACCCTTCAATATATTGCACGAGATATTTTGAGTATTCCAATTACAACTGTGGCTTCTGAGTCTACTTTTAGCACAGGAGGTAGAGTGGTAAGCCCACATCGTAGTAGACTTCATGCAGATATATTAGAGGTTTCTAGAGATTGGTTATGAAGCGAGATGGATGGTAATAATATATTTATTATTTTTACTTGTTTAATTTTTTATTAGTTTTATTATATTAAACATGATGAATTTTATTTTCTTTGATGTAGGATACAGAAAAAATAATGAAAAATATCATGGACAGACATCAACTTCAGAAATTCTGGAGATAGAATAGGGTTGATGTAAAATTTTGAACTAGCATCAACTCTATATAGACTTGTTACTTTGAGTAGATTTCTGGATAAAAATCAACTTTGTTCTATTTTAATCTTTGATATTTTTTGGGTCTACTGAAAATGGTTGCACTCAATTTGTGGTTCTAATGAACAATCATTTTGCAACTTAAATGTTGTAGAACTTCTATTAACCATTAATTTAAGGCTTCTTAATCATTATGTGAATTGTGTTGGTAACATTAAGATTGTTATAGCTTTACATATTTTCAACTGATACCTTTGAATATAATTCTATCCATATGGTATAAAAATTAATTTATTGGTCTTCATGATCAATATATTGGATGTCTTAATTTGTAGGAAACAGATTTACCTCCAAGAAGAACCCTTGTTGAGACATTTGCTTTCGAAGAAAATGAGGCCAGTTTTCGTATTTTGTTTCAGGTAACTATATATAGATCATGCATTATCCAGTTTAGCCAATCATGTAGCCTTCAGTTCATATAGTTGGACCAAAATACTTTTGGTATAATTTAAAATTTGTACAGTGATATGAATCATGTAGTCTTCAGTTCATGCATACTGGAAACGTTAAAGTTTAGGGCAGGTCAATTGAATAATTATTGTCCTCTTTCTCATGATTGTCTTATAAATTAGAAATTATTTTGTAAAGCTTGATTCTCACTTTTAAAAATCTGGAATTATGTGCTTTTTAGACCATCATTTATACTTTGAACTTATTTTGAACATCTTAACCTTCAAAGTATTGACAGTTGAAAGTTAAGATGCAGAACGATAAAGATGAATGCCAGAAGTTTATAAAGTTTCATTAGAGAGGGTCATTAACATTAGTGAGAAAACGGGGCGGGGCGGGGCGGGGAGGGGCGGAAATGGGTATAGGGCGGGTATGAGTAATGAATAATATATAGTGGGGCGGGTATGAGTATTTATAAACCCGACCCAAACCCGTCTCGTTGCTATTCCTAGAAAACAGAGAAAGAAAACCGGTTGATTTGGGCAAATAGACCAAAACAACAATATCAATACAAAAACAACTAAGAACAAAAAATGTGAGAGATATGATCTAGATACTGTATAATTCAATTTTATTAAAGTAATTTGAGCTTATTTTTAAGTTAAAATTAGATTTAATAATTTTATATATTGGTCAAATTTTACCGCGAAAGAGAGGAGAGAAAAATACACAAGAGATTTATAGTAGTTTGGCTTCCTGCCTAGTCCACTTCCCACGCTCCTCAAGTGGGATTTCAATTCACTAGCAAACTAACTTTTTAACTAGAACAAAGCCGAACAAACTTGATTACAATCTCACTGGCTATTTTAGGAACCAAAGCCAACCAAACCTTACAAACACACTGGCTTTTTCTAGGAACCAAAGCCAACCAAACCATACAATGCCACCGACTTTTTCTAAGAACTAAAGCCACAAAACCTTACTTTGAACTTTTACACGGAAAAAATTCTAACCCACCTACTTTCTCACTTAATGGGAAAAACTAAACACCACTAAGGGAGAGAACAAGAGAATGAAGTGAGTTGCTAGTCTAGCTAGCTAACGTCATAACTTAAGAGCAAGAAAAAGAATACACAAGGAGCTCTATACGCATAGAGATTTGCTAAGAGAGAAAACTCGTGAAAACCGAAAATGAGTTACCAACAACTCGTTTAAAAACTGAAAGAAGTTAGATCTTAAAGAGAAAAATTCATTTTCAAAAACTTGAATGCTTAAGCAAGAATGTCTTCAAGTAAGAGCAAGAAAACTTCAAGAAAATCTCAAATAATTTTTTTTTAAACACAAGCTTGCTGATTTCAGAGAAACCAAGTGCAAGAAACAAAAACAGAAAAATCTGAGATTGTTTGCTAGCAGAAAGAAAAAAATGCAGCTTCAGGTTTTTACTTGATTGCTAATCAAAAGCTTCTCTAAATGATCACTTCTTCAAGAGTGTATTCAGATTTTTGCTAGGGAAGAACTTGGAGAACACTTAGAGCTTGAGAGGAGAGCTTCAAACACTTAGAAAAAATTCTGCAAGTGTACGTTATGCAGTTCTGCAATTTAGACAACAAGAAAAAATAGTTCAGCTGAATAAAAATGCCCTTAGTTAAAACTAATCAATAAGAGATTGTCATATGTTCATATCCTACCCAAGGACCAATGATAGGAAGGCAAGTGGAGGGCATTTTGGATATTTTTTTGGCTCAAGAAATAGTGAAAAAGTTTCAGGTTTTCTGAAAACATATTCCAAAAATTATAGTAGCAAAAATAAGAGAGTTTGGAGTGAGAAAAAAATATAAAAACACTAATGTGTGCTTACTTAACATGAGGACAAATGAATGGATGCTACATAAGATTATTTTGCACTTAAAATATGCTAAAAAAGACC
The DNA here is from genome assembly GCA_002786265.1 of Apostasia shenzhenica. Classification (NCBI taxonomy): domain Eukaryota; kingdom Viridiplantae; phylum Streptophyta; class Magnoliopsida; order Asparagales; family Orchidaceae; genus Apostasia; species Apostasia shenzhenica. The sequence goes on from KZ451993.1 coordinate 955,441, forward strand.
ACCATATCTCAGCACAAGTACAAAAAATCTGAGCAAAAGGATATGAGTTGGAAAATATCAACTTAATATTTCTTTTTTTGGAAAGGGACAAAAGAGAAAAAACATAAGAGTTTTGTAGATTTTTCATAAAAAAGAAAAAAAATGACACATCACAAAGGAAAATATCAAATAATGTCTTTTAGCACAGCCAAAATAATGAAATAACGGTCAAATAAAAATTCTGGGCAGACTGAGTGGGTCTGTCCATGCCCAGCAAAGCCAACCGATCAATTTGGTGAAATTGACCGGTTATGTAATTTTGGCTTAAAAAGATAAGATGTTTGATTGATTTTTGGGCCACTTAAAAGATGGAATAAGATAACATTCTAGGCCTACAAATACAAGTGAAAAGAAGGAGAAAATATCTAGAAAAAATGAGTAAAATCTGGCAAACTAACGCGTTTATATTAAGTCCTATAAAGTATAAGGAAAAACAAATGGTGAGTTCCGTTTCACTTGGACTTAAAAATATCCATCTTCTAATGAACGATTAGCTTGTAAAAATATGCTTAGAAGATGATTAGTACTAAATTTAAAGTAATTGTGATTATCAAAATCAATAAGATTCAACAATCTCCCCATTTTTTATAATGACAATTACTTTAGTGTGCTAAGAGGGTTTTAAGATATATAGTCAAGTGAAAAGCTCCCCATTAACAAGGCACTAAAATGTAATAGATAAATAAAGTAGAGCATGACAACAAGAAAAAATAATTCAGCTGAATGAAAATGCTCTTAATTCAAACTAATCAATAAGAGATTGTCATGTGTCAATGTCCTACCCAAAGACCAATGATAGGAAGGCAAGTGGAGGACATTTTGGATATTTTTCGGGCTCAAGAAACAGTAAAAATAATTTAAATTTTCTGAAAACATGTTCCAGAAATTATGGCAGCAAAAACAAGAGAGTTGGGAGTGAGAAAATATAAAAACACTAATATGTGCTTACTTAGCATTAGGAAAAAAGAAGAAATGTTACATAGGATTATTTTACCCTTGAAACATACTAAAAAGGACCACCATATCTCAGCACAAATACAAAAAAAATATGAGCAAAAGGATATGAGTTGAAAAATATCAACTCAATATTTCTTCTTTTGGAAAGGGACAAAAGAGGAGAAAAATAAGAGCTTTGTAGAATTTTCATAAAAAAAATGACACATCACAAAGTTTTGAAAATATCAAATAATACATTTTAGCATAGCCAAAATAATGAAACAACGATCAAATAAAAATTCTGGGCGGACTGGGCGGGTCTGTCCAGGCCCAGCAGAGCCAACCGATCAATTTGGTGAAATTGACTGGTTATGTAATTTTGGCTTAAAAAGGTGAGATGTTTGATTAATTTTTGGGTCACTTAAAAGATAGAATAAGATAACATTCTAGGCCTACAAATACAAATATAAAAAAAGAGAAAACATCTAAGAAAAAAGAGTAAAATCTCTTGGTAAACTAACGCGTTTACATTAAGTCCTATGAAGTATACGAAAAAATAAATGGTGAATTCCACTTCACTTGAACTTAAAAATATTCATCTTCTAACGAACAATTAACTTGTAAAAATATACTTAAAAATTTAATATTAAATCTAAAATAATTGTGATCATCAAAATCAATGAAGTTCAACATATATATATATATATATATATATATATATATATATATAATAATTATGGATACATTTTTACATCATGAGTAAGGATATAAATGAACAAAATTAAATCAAGTAATCATCTCTTCAAATTTATGTTCCTTTATTTACGCTGAGCTTGAACTTATAAAGCTTGGTTCACAAATGTAAACACATGATTGGGCTTAGTTTAAGTTTACAAGCATAAAAACTATAACCAACCTTTACTAAGTACATTACTATGTTGACATACATACCCATTATATATCTAGCATGTACATAATATTTAAATTTTTAGTAATATTTAAGTAATTATTTCAAAAAAAATTTATCAAATTTATAAATAAAATATACTAAAATCATGCTAATTAATGATTCATAATATTTTGTCACATTTATAAGATACATTAAAATCTCTAAATGAACTATTACTGACACACTAGTTGAACTCTAAAAAAATCTTTTATTGAACATTTTAATCAAACATGTTAATAAACTACAGATGAACAGCTCAGGAATATTAACAAACCAAATGTTAGTATGTTCAACCTCAACTTATTTACTAATCAAGTTTTAAAAATAATATTTAAGCTTATTTGTTAATCTTGACGAACCAAACATGAACAAGTTCTTATCGAACTGTCGAGCTACTCATCAAATGCTTGATTCACTTATAGCCCTAATCATGATTAATGATATTTTAATTGAAAAAATATTACATGAACACAATAAGTATGCAGTTAACACATACCACATAGTATATTTCATAAAGAACCACCACCACCAAGCCTTAATCCCACTAGATGGGATCGGTTATATGAATCTTTTGTTTCCATTGCGCTCAATCCTCACTATATTCAGGCAACACAACACGTCGCTTCCAGAGAACGCTCTAACTTTAGCGCAATTTTTTAAACGATTCATGTCATGATTGATTCGATGAGTTTTACGCTGATTGTCGACTGTCTAATGCAATCCTCCGTGTTTCTCATCTGGGACTTGACACCCGGCAACGATGCGTTACATAAAAGAACACATTTAAAAATTATGTCAACAAGCTTCTTGATTCATGATGAACCACCAATTAAGCATGCACAGTACAGAAGAGAAATTAGGAAAAGTTAAACCTCCATGAGGTTCTCTTCTAGTGGCATCAGGAAGAATATAAAATGTCAATGCCATCAGGAGGGAGCTGAACATACCTCACAACAGATCCTCTGATGAAGCAGTTTCTCACAGACAACATGTGAGGATACTTATCTTGGTCGACCACCCTGGTATTCTCCAGCTTAATGTTGAGATACTGATCCACAGAATGAAGGATGCCTCTTATTGAGAGATCATTCTTTTAGTTCCACTGTCACTTCTTTACACACAAGTTCCTTGAAATATGAGAAAAACAACTATCTTTGTGCCCTTCGACGAACAACAATCAATCTACAAAAGAACAGAACAGTAAGAACAAAAGGAGGTTAGATAAGAGAGAGAATTGCAAATGCCTTCTATTCGCATATTAAGCACAAACATGATATGGACCATAGCGACAAGAACACGGATACGACAACCTTTAAAACAAATAAAACACGACACTTCTAAGGTACGTTAAAAAAATATAGTTATTTATTTATTTACTAAATTAAAAAAAAACTATAAAATTAATCAACAAATGTGACATTCATTTCCTTTTTAGTGATTTTTTCTTTACATATTTCATAAGTACTTATAAAATTAGTTGACAAATCAATTTAAAGGCATAGAATAAATAATTGTTAATTTAATCAAAGCAATTATAAAAACTTGCAAATAATTAAATACATTTTAACAGGACTAATCAATTTGCATTGAACTTTTATACTAACATCACACAAATATGAAGTTGAAATATCCATTTAGGCATTTAGACATACTTATACTAAAAAAACAAGAAAAATATCATCACTTGCAGCAACTACAAAATCACATTTGAACTCAAATAAGGAGGGAATAAAATAAGGTGGGAGGAAGAAAGTAGAGAGAAGAAAAAGAAGAGGGAAGAAAACAAAGAGAAGTAAAAAGTAAGGAATAAAAACATCTAATTTTAACAATATTAGTGACAGACAACATCTAATTCAACAATACCCCAATTTTTGGGCTCCATTTGGCTTAACATTAATTTTGGAGTTATACAAACTGGTTGAGCAACTCAAAACATACATCACTATATCAGGTAGAAGTTGAAGTAATAGTTTTTTCCAATTAGATAATGAAACATAAAAAGATTTTTGCAAAAAGCAAAAAACTTGAATCCTAGCATAGCCTAGTAGCCTGAGAAAATTTTAAAATAAATTGCTTCCAAAGGATCAATCCAATGGAGAAGTATGGGACACATCAGTGAGACCAGAAAAAAAATGCATAATAAAATAAAGTAGAACATAACAAATTCCAATGTATAAAACACATACACAAAAAGGAATTTCAATGGTACAGAATGTAAAATATACAGCCTCATGCCAATGTGAATATTAGATCTTGCTTCCCCAAGTAGGTTCTCCCTGCCAGCAGGCATCCAATTTGCCAACATATATCATCATGAGTTAGCAAAACTAATATATAGACGAAGATTAAGGGGGTGGTTAGTTTAATATTATTTTAATGTAATGTCATGTTACTTAGAGAAAATAATCATTTAGTTTGATGATATGTGTAGATAACTTTATAGAAAATTATAAAATTATTACTCAAAAAATGACATAACATCTAGATGCTAGGACATCTAGATAACAAGAAATAACATCAAGATAATATTAAGGAGGCGTTTGGTTCAATGTATCTTGATGTTATGTTATGTTATCTAGAGAAATCAATTGTTTGGTTTAATGACGTCTATAAATAATCTTCTATTATACTATAAAATTATTAGTCAAAAGATGACATCTAGATGTCATAACATAGCACCAAGATAACAACGAACCAAACGCCCCCTAAACCAAATATCACCTATAAGTACATTGTCTAAAATAAAATAAATTAGTGCATCACTTTACAAATCATCACAAATGTAACTCATGAGCAAAAACCTAATCCATAATAAAATGAATAATAAAGCTAGTGCCCAAAATGCATAAAGGCAATAAACCACTCAATATTGGTTTAACTACCTTTTTCCCTGTATTAGATGAGAAGAGAATATTTTTGCTGTTTTAGATTTCATGATTTGCATATTGTTCATGTTTCCATGAACTTGCATAATACAACTTTATAATTGTTCATTATCAGTATTCAGTAGATACAAAATAAGCCCAAAAAGCAAATTGTTTTACTGATAAAAAATAAGGGCATCATTTTAAAAATCATCCCAAATGCAACTTATGAGACAAAACCTAATACATAATAAAATAAATAGTAAAACTAATACTAAAAACACATAAAATCAATAAAATCGCTCAATATTAGTTTAACTACCCATTTCCCTGCATTAGATGAGAAGAATGCTTCTGCCATTTCAGATTCATGATTTGCTTATTGTTCATGTTTCCATGAACTTGCATAATACAATTTAGGGAAATTTACATGTTACCCCTAAAGTTGAGTTTTTTATTTATTTCTCCCCCAAAGTTAGATATTTACACTTGTCACCCCATACTTGAATATATAATTACAAGCATCACCCCTCATGATGATGAACGATTGGATTTTCATCTCCTTTAACAAGATGAATGGCTAGGTCTCCCCCAATTTAATAGAGGGGTTGATGTTTGTAATTATGCATTGAAGGTATAAGGTGACAAGTATAAATATTTAGCTTTGAGAGCGAAATGAGTAAAAAGTTCAATTTTAGGAGTGACATATGTAAATCCCCATACTTAAATATATAATTACAAGCATCACCCCTCATGATGATGAATGATTGGATTTTCATCTCCTTTAACAAGATGAATGGCTAGGTCTCCCCTAATTTAATAGAGGGGGTGAATGTTTGTAATTATGCATTAAAGGTGTAGGGTGATAAATATAAATATTTAGTTTTGAGAGCAAAATGAGTAAAAAGTTCAACTTTAGGAGTGACATATGTAAATCCACCTACAAGTTTATAATTGTTCATGATCAGTAGATACAAAATAAGCAAGAAGCTAATGCCCAAGAAGTATATTGTTTTACTGATGTCATATGTGATGTGCTGGTCAATACTTACATAAAGTACTAACATCCTTCTTGGAATTCAATGATGGAAGAAAGCAATTAATGAAATTTAAATTTCAGAGACAAAATGAATGAAGGCATAAAAGGAGATTCTCCCTGAAAAACAGGGCCTAGCATCCAACACCTCATAGACTTCATAAACCAAGAACAGATCATCATTGCAGTATCAAATTAGTGAGTGGAGAAAGAAAAGCAAGAGAATGATTTAGAAATAAAAAAGAGCTTATATATACTGTCAAAAAAGGATCAGTTTATCAGCTTTTCATTCATGATTTTTCAGAAGCAGAACTGGCAATAAAAGTGTAGAAATTATCATCACAGCCGTCACATCAGACTAAAAATAAATCATATTGAAACATAGTTACACGATCGATCATTAGAAAATTGTTGACAATCATCGCAAACTATCAAAGCAAATAAACATTTCAACATCAATCTCAATCTCCCTTCAACAAGAATAAAAAATAAAGCTTTTAAGCTTTTATAGCTTGAAGAAATGAAGTAAGAATAACTACAACCATAGAAGGAATTCGAGTACAACCAACATCTATTTATTTCAAAATATTCCATTTAAATTCTTTTCATTTATAATTCGAACATTTAATATGTACAATTGATCAAAATGTCTTTAATTTCTCACCCACTCTTACCCCTTCATATTACCTCCTCTCCCTAACTAATCATTTTACATCTCCCCTCCCACTCTCTCCTTTCTACCCTCTCCACAACCGCCCATCCCTAGAGAGAAGAGAGGTAATTGCAATAATTAAAAGGAATAGGATAGATCAATAGAGGAAAAGTTGTTGGGTTCAAGAGTCCGAAGGCCAAATTCCCACCTACCACATCCACGAGCTTTGCCCCATGCATGTATGGTGGTTCGTGGTTGGGTGCCAAACCCAACAAGAAGAAAATAAGAAAAATAGAATATTAGATAATTTGGGTATTTCATTTCTAATTAATGAAAAGATTATTGCATGAAAGAGCTATGTAACATAACCTTCATGAAGGATCTACATAAAATAACCTTCATGAAGGATCTACATAAAATAACCTTCATGAAGGATCTACATAAAATAACCTTCATGAAGGATCTACATAAAATAACCTTCATGATTAAAAGTAAGCAAAACACCCGAAGCTCGAAAATCACTTGTAAATCATTCGAAAATTAAGTTAGTACAAAATCAACTAAAAAATAATTGATTAAAGTCACGAGCCAAAAGGACAAACTTAAAAGTTAATTTCGAGTTTAATATAGCTCGCTCAAAAATTGATTTGAGCTACCTCAGAATTCATATTTAAATATGCATATATGTACATGTGTATATATATTTTTCAAAAGAATACTGAAGGAATGATCTAACCTAGTTGTTAATGAATACTCCCATTACTCCCTTCAACCAAGGATTGATTCTAATTGGGATAGAATTTAACATTTTCATTTAGCATTTTGATAGCTAAATTGAGTTGAGCTCAAATTTAAAATCAAGTTGACTTGGAATCAATGATTTCAATTTTAAGTTATTTTTGAGTCAATCTAAACTCCAAAATTTTGAGTTTGAGTTTAGTCAAACTTGTTCAAAGTCAACTTGATATTGGCCCTCTTCATGATACAAAAAAAACCAAGCGAATCAGTTGAAGACAATTTGACAGCTCAAAAAAGTGTAATATTCATAGCCTCTTCTTATATATCTAACATAGTTTTTAAATATTCATAATTTATTTTATTTCATATATTATAAAAAATCAACTTATCCTCACGTCCTACAACATAATTTGATATAATGATCAACTTATTTTATATCTTACTCATATTCCAATATAGTAAACTAACATTATTTTACATCTAACATATTTATATATACATGAAAAAAATTAGTGAGTGTTTAGTTCAATGTTATTTTGATGTTATGTCATATTATTTAAATGTCTTGATATTTAAATTTTATTTTTTAAATGACAATTATATGATTTTTTATAAGATTATCTGCAAATATCATCAACCCAAACAATAAATTTTCTCTAAATAACATGACGTAATATCAAGATAACATCAAACCAACCTTAGAAAAACAACATCAAAAAAATTCTTATGAGCTGAAATGACTCATCCAAAAACGTCCAACTCTACTGTTCTAAAAAAAAAATCCAACTCATAGTAATAAAGAGTGAAACAAGAACATCAAAAATAATTTCATATATAGCATTCATATGAGCTTGACTGACACTCACAAAAAACAAGAATTTAAACAAAGATGAATTAAAAAGAGAAACCATCTAATAGATTAAAATTAATTTGATAAACACACACACACACACACATATATATATATATAATAGGTTGAAATGTCATCTTCTACTAAAAATTTAAAATTTATTTTGGATTAAATCATTAGCTATAACAAACTTGAAAACAAATATTTATAATTTAGGGGTAATTTACATTTGAGGCTCCTGAAATAGAATTACTATTCCATGCAAGTCTAAAATACTGAAAACATCCAATCCTCTCTTATTTGAAAATTATTACACGTGAATCCTTTTTGACCATTTTTTTATAATTAAAATTGTATTTTTTCTAAAAATGCATAATTAAGAATTTACTTAAATACCAAATTTGAAGGAAACCATAGAAGAAGACATTGGTTAAACAATTGTTGTGCGAGAGGAACCTTGATGCAGGCAGGGAATAGCTAATGTGAAATACAAACCATGATTTTTAATTTTAGTAATTTTAAATTTTAGATTTAGGAAAATTGAAATGAACTTCTAATATGCTATGGCTATGCAATATTAAAAGAGTGAGAAGATTAAACTTAAGTTAAATTTAAATTCATAATGTTTAAATTCACATAAAATTTCATGAAATTTTCATAGCAAATTAGGGTTACTCATTGTAAACCCACAGTAGTTGTGCAATTGAGACTATAATCTATCAAGCAAAGAGATTAACCAACTTTCGTGTGGTTGAATTACCCTAAGCATGTGAAATAAACTCAGAGTCATTAAAACGGGGAACATTAAAGCAAGTAATTGTTATCAATCACATGAAATTAATACAAGAGTATGATCAGGAATAGAGTACTAAAAAAGTAAACAGGGGAAATCGGTAACTGGATAGAACATTAAAACAGTAACTGGATAGAGCTCATAAAGGGATATTGGGTTAAGTAACTGGATCAAGCATAAAAACAATAAACAGGGAAATCGGTAAGGATTTTAGAATCAAAGAGTACTCAAGAATAGCAATGATCCCATTCCAATCCAAAGTTCAACGAAAATGAAAAGAACAAATAGGAACCACATCAAAAATTTAAAAAAAAAAGAAATAGGAGCCACATCAACTAGAAGAAATCAAAGTAGAGCAAATAACAGAAATTCAACAAGGAATGGAAAGAAATCCCGAAAATCCAAATGAACCTCAAGCCTCAATGAACAGCCTGCAGCCCACAACAGCTGGATTCAACTGATCCGCCGCCCACTGCGTCGAAACAGCTCCGGAGGTGATCGCAGCCCACTGCTGCTCCCAATTGACCCGGTGCCGTCTGCGCGGATCAGTCAAACGAGGAAGAAGACTCTTCTCTCAACACGATCAAGTGGAAATCTCAAAATCATCAACAATTATCCCCCATAAACATTTTCTGATAGGGTTATATAGAAAAACGAGGCGCACTAGGGCGGAGCCAACTTACACTCGGACGTGGGAGAGACTGGCGATAGTGCAGCGACGTGAGCCGGCGACTACGAAAAGGGCCGGCGAGAAAGACGGAGAAGGCGCGCGAAGACTGCGCGCCACAGGGCTGGGCATCTTGGAGACAGCCCGATGGGGGTTTACTGCGTAGGGCTAATAGCATGGTCATATTGCAAATAGGTCCTCCTACTTCGATTTCCTCACTAATAAGTCCAAGATTACCTATTTTAAATCTAATGAGAATCAAATTGAACTTTTTATCCAAAAAACAAAAAAAAAATATTCAAATTAAACCCAGATTAATCTAATTTAAATCTCACATACTCAAAACACATACAAAATGCAGAATAGGTATACTCACAATTATATAAGTCTGATTAACTTAAATAAAATATCAGCACATAATATGAGCAATAAATTAAATAATACGTTGACTTTTAATCAAATGAGAAGATTGTGTCAATAGTTTTCAGCTTTGAATTGACTTTAAACTAAAGTTAATCAAAACTTATGTTTAATTAAATGTTGTACTACAAACTATTTTGAAAGATTACACATTATGGGGAAAGTGAACCAATTAAACTGTGTATGTCTACCTTGCATTCTCTTTTACATGCATTATTTTAAAAAAATGACTTTGAATCAAGTTTCAAACACATCATTAAGCAAATTTCAAAATTTAAACAGTATATTTTTAAACATGAGAGATCTTTTTTATGAAAACTATGAAAGATTGGCGAAGTTAAAATCATACGAGAATACAAATTCATTCACCTAGTTCGAGGGCTCCGAAATTGCATCTTGTAGGCCTCTAAATTGAGTTAGACAGAATACTATCAAAATTGATGTATCATAAAAAGCCCTTCCTCTATCCTTATATTTGAAAAGTTGAATCAAAGCCGGCCCTGTTTGGCGTGAGGACCAAAACAAGATCAAAACAGGACCAAAATAGTACTAATTTAAAAAATAACAATAATAATAATAAATAAATTTTTTAAATCATTCTACACAAATTCAAACATAAAAAATATTATTTTACTTTACATACTCAACAATTTAAAATAAAAATATCAACTTTATTTCACATTTTAGATCAAAATATTCAAATCGAGTATTTTAATCTAAGATGTGAAATAAAATTTATATTTTTATTAAAAATTACTGAGTATATGAAGTAAAATATTATTTTTTATATTAAAACTTATGTAGAATAATTAAAATAATTTATTTATTATTATAATTGTTATTTTCTAAACTAATACTATTTTGGTCCTGTTTTAGTCCTCGCGCCAAACAGTTTGGTTTTGTCCCCACCAATTCTCCTTCTTGCTCCTCCTTGCTCCTCCTTGTGCATGCATCTAAATCGATGATCCATCTCTGTCACTATTGCCAGTAGTCCCCAAACAACCTCCCCGTAGTCTAAAGTTTCACTTCGCGAATTAGATCCCGCACAACTCAATAAGAATTCGATGTAGGTACAGCCTAACTAGCTAGATCCACCTACAACTTGAACAAAACGAAATGCGGTGAGCGAATAGGTAAGAATGAAAACCTAAAATACAAATGAAAAAGGAACATAAAAAATTCAAATGAATCTAACTACGTGCTCTGATACCAAATTGAAGCAGTATATGAATATAAACACTACACCTAATTTTTAGATGCAAATAACAGACTAAATGCAGAAATGAAATGCTGGAATTTGAAGCTCACATATGATGAAGTCTATCAAATCTCAATCACCAACAAGGATTTGAGGACAAATGTCAACAAAATGAAGGTACATCTAAGAATTTATTAGCACATAGAAACATAAAATCAGATTCTCAGCAATCTAAACAAAATCATATTGGGTTGTTTCTCCAAACATGTATAGTGAGTGCATTAATCAACTAACATGAGATATACTCATTCCAACCAAAATTAGTGACAGAGCCAAGGATTAAGAGCAAGCTGAGACAAAACACAGTCCATTGTAACAAAAATCCCAAGGCCATCAACTTCCAATCAAGCAAGATGAATAAATCCTGTTCCCAGCAATGTTCAGTTGCATAAAAAGAAGAAAAATTGAGAAGAAAAAAAAACTACTAAATGCAACTAAACATGCAAAGATTCAGCTCAACTTAGAACAGGTAAATCAAACTGAATTATTTAAAAAAAAAAAAAAACAGATTGAATTCATCACTGAAAAATGAAAAGATTTACCAGAGCATGGAAAGGCAAATAAAATGAAGATAAAAGGGACTCAAACCCTTCAATCGATTCTGATTGAGAGTGAAACCTTAGAAAGCCATGTCTGATTCCCTATCCCATGACTCGTCTCGAACTAGTCTCTCTAAACTCCAGGTTGTGCAAGATTTTGGCTACCAACACTCACAATGGCTCCTACGAAGGCTGAGTAAATGCTCAGTTAGTTCTTCTCTAGTCTTCTCTCCAAACCATATTTTAGTCCTTTATATTAACAGTGGACGGTTAAATTAAACTCCAGCAAAATTGTAGCCCTTAGATCAAAACAAAGTAAACTTTGACCAGACTCACCTCCACTTCCCATGCCTAATAAGTGTTTACAAACAAGTGCTGCTAATTTTCCACCCATATTTCACTATCTATTACGTTTGGGTCGTCAACACAGTTTCCCTCAAGAAATAAAAAGAACAAATAATATAGCGCATAAAAATCAAATACAATGCAAATAGTAGTGAGCTAAGAATATTGAAATGAAGTGCTAGTCGCAGCAATGACGACGAAGATGGTATCTTTGATGTTTTACATCGGAAACGCCATGGACTACTTGTAGAGGGTTAAATGTAAGAGGACTTTCTCACACAGACAATTAGCTAAGTTTGAATAGTTATTTGGGTTTCTTCACCTAAACTCGAAGGCCTTATTTCATTGGAGCTAAAAAGCCCATCAAACTCTGCTTAAAAACTTCTATGAATATTTTACATTTATTGTACATTATACACAAATTTAAATATTAAAATTTAACTTTATTTCTTTTTTTGAAATTGTGGCCAAGGCCAAAGATTAAAGCATAAAAAGTACAAATAGTATATCACGTTCTATCCTTTTTAAGAATGTTACAAAATTCAAGACCTCTCCCAGTCAAAATCACCTAGTGTAGTTAAGTGAGTTAGGTAGTCAGCGGCACTATAATAGCTCGAGTTTACATGAGTAATGCAGCAAAGTCGGATACCAGATATCAATCGAGTAATATGAAAGATGTTTTTGTCTTGGGTATCTCTTACAGGTATCAAAAATCTCAAATTTTCAACCACTTGAGGTCTTCCATTACAAATTGGGGTCCAATTCAGCTCCACTTGCACTGCTTGGAGGAATCCCCTCAAGCCAAATGAAGGAGAACGGTCTAGCACTCTTCAAGGCGGTTTCCAACCCTTGTATTGCGGCGTGTTGCTCCGCAATAGCAATTGAATAGGTAAGCACTTTTCTCCCTCCTGCGTGTATAACACCTCCTTCATGGTCCCTGATAAGAAACTCATATATTGGGGATTTGGCTAATGTCTTCCTCAGAACTCCATTTCCTGATAAAAAAATCCATCATAGATTGTCTTTTTCTTTTTATGCTTCATCTTACTCACTGAATGAATTTGAGTATTTTGTACATTGCAGTTCACTCCATTAGAAAAATGTAGTAGCTCTGGTGGGCTACAGGTAGAAAAGACCATACCATCATCTTCCTTAAGTTGTGTAGTATTTCTACAGAACTTTTTCTGGTAATCAAACTTACAATGAGGTAGTTATTACCTCCAAAGGCGGCTGTTGTGTAGTATTTAGAACTGTGAATTTCAGTGCTAACACTAGGTTGTGCTATTGTTTCCCTCCCATTCAATTTTGGTTGCCACCTAGTAACAACTGCTGGTGGTTAATTAGGCTTAACTTTATTTCACGTCTTATACAAATCTCAACATTAAAATTAACTTTATTTCACATCCTATATATACTTCAAAAAAATAAATTAACTTTATTTCACATCTAACACAATCCTTAATGATAAAATAATTTAATTTCACATCATAACATTAAAATTATTCTCTTACTATCACTAAAAAACCTAAAACTTTCAAAACACATACTCTAGCCAAATGAGATCGAAGAATTTCAAATGGCTAATAGAGAACTGATTTTTATTATTCTCCTTCTTTGACAAAAAGACTTCAAAAGACAAGACTTCTTTTGAATAGCCAACAATCTCCTACTACAACTCATAGCTAGACTTCACCATTGAATGTCATAGATGCTCTTTGTTGTGATTCCACATAATAGCTTGCTCCATTAAGAGCGCTCTCACTTTCTCTAAGAGGTATTTAGAGCAACAACTACAACACACATAACATCACTCTCATGAGATCTAAGTAAGCCATTTATAGTGAGATTTCTAATTCTTAGTCGTATTCTAGAAGCTTGTGGCTATCGAAGTTTAACAAATCCCATCTTGGCTATCGAAGTTTCTCTTCAATTGGGTTTTCATCCAACGCAAAGACTAAACCCCAAATTTCTCAATGGAGTTTCAAAAACTCTGAATCTTGTTGAAAACACTGTATTCCAACCAGGAATCATTGTTGTAACTTCGATAAGCTATTTCTTCGACTCATCATCCAACTTTCTCCATTTCTCTCTCATATGGCGAGATACAATCACAGTTAGTACATTAATATTCAAATCAAGCCAACAGTGCTGCTCAAATTCCACTAGGGTAGAAAGTAGAGATAAACAAAGATCCTTATCTACACAAACAATAAAATAACTGTGCATTCAATATGGATGCCCTCAAAAAAAGAACAATGGAGAATGCATACGCTACGGAAATGACTTGTTAAGTGAATCCTAATCCAAAGCTTTGCTATTCAAGCACAAGCAGCGGCAAATTTGAATCTTTTGCTTCTATCAAAAATGTTAATAACCGTTTGGAGAATGAAATTTGCCGCTATCAAGTTATTCAATGATGAAAATATACATTAAGAAACTAATTTATTTTACAAAATCTAATCAAATTCTAGACCAATACTACTTTTCCTATCCTACCTCCGCGGAAGCGTAATTGATTCAGTTCTCAACCTCCCCAAAAAAAGGAGTCTGCCAAAGAAGCTCCTAAATTAGTAGGCTTCTCAGTTAGCCAAATGAGGAACTAATAGAATATTTCGTAATCTATCAGCTATTGATTAGGAAGTTAGGGTATATAAACTTAAGAGAAATGCTATGCATCCCCAGTATGTTACAAAAGTTACTTATGGATTTATTCATTTGAATACTTTAGATATTAAAGTTGTGAAGCAGGGCCCATTTATGAATATGCGTTGTCAGGTTTCAAATACAAAAATCCTAAATGTACTAACCAAAGCTTAGAAAGAAGGCAGCAGTTTACAGGAGCGAGAAGTTACAATGAGAAATAAAACACAGAAAATGGTACTAAGTTGCTAGTATATATCAAGTAATTTAGAAGGATAAACTCGGCTCATTAAAGTTTTTCAATATCCAATAAAAAATAACCAGATGGACAGAGTCACAAAACAAGCTTAAAGATTTAGCAACAGCTAAATACAAATTTGACCAAAAAATAATTCAGTCCAGTTAATGCAAGAACTATAGCAAAAGTATATAGAGTATGGGTACAGAACATAAAACATATAATAAACTGCAAATTATAAATAAATGGGAATAGTGAATTGAACTCCAGAATAAATCCTAAAACACCAAGTCCATGAGCTTCCATTAAGCTTGGTGTAACTGCGATGCAAATATTCAGATGAATGAGTTATCACGCTAAAATAAACCACATAAAAATGATTGTATCAAAACACGAGTAGGCATGACAATCATCATCCCAGAGGTATCCAAGTCATAACACCAAAAACAAGAGAAGACCAAAATGACTTGGGAAGAGGTCACATGACATTGACTACTTGCACTCAGAAAAAATTCCCAACTAGTCTGAACAGACCATTTTTTCACAAGGTTAGATACCAGTAAGAGATTGTTCAACAGTATAGAGATAAGGCCTCCATAAACGGTGCTACAAAAAGTTCCAAGATCTTATGCCATATGCTCCACAAATAATAACTAGAATCTACTATTGAGCTAATCCAGCAGCAGGCAAACATTTGTGTTATTACTAAAAAATTATATTGCATTCCATCATGCCACAAAATATACTATTATAGCATCCAAGAACAGTTAGACAAACTCCAACCACGTCTAACAAATGGAACTCAGAATATTCAAACAAATAAATGAGATAACTACTTTGGTCAAGGGAATTGCAATTTGGACTTGTTTTCTCAGTTCACTTGCGGTCCTACATTTTTGGTGGAACTCATGCTTTAATCCTTTCAAGTCACAACTCAGTCATCCGGATGGCCAAATTCTAAAATGACATCTCAATTACTTTCAAAATAAATTAAAAAGGGCATTTTGGTCAAAAATCACCAAAATTATTCTGCTTGAAAATGCTCATAGAATCCATCAATGGTCAAAAATGCTAGTTTATTTTAAAATAAAAACATAGCAAAAAACAAAATTGTGGATCAACAAAACAGGCCGACCAAAATACAAATAGCCTCAAATTAAGAACATGCATTTTTCCAGAACAAAATTAATGCTAGCAAATGAAACATCATCATGTATGGCTCTTCGTTTTGCTTCAAGTTGGAGATGTTGCATGCACATAGCTTCACAATCAAAAGAATATTCAAATTTAACCTTCAAAAAAAGAATATTAGAAAAACATTAGTTTTCTATGCAAACAACACATTGCATAAACTGTATTTGAATTAGACTGTCCTGAATACAGGATAAATCTACATTCTATTTAGCATCAAAAAAAAGTCTACATTCTACTTAAAGCAACCTTAAAACCTACATACTATCAAAAAAAAAAAACCTTAAAACCTACATGAAGAATCTTTCTTACCTAGAAGACAAGGTTTTCTACAACAAATCAAGGAAACCATTTTATCAGTCAACCCTTGCATTAGATTTGTGAATGGACAGGTCGAAACTGGAGATCATCAGATTCAGTCAAAATTATATCAGCCTTTGCCGATGTTTTTGGTAACATAGATAACTGCATGGTAAGATATTGCAGCAAATCCCTTTTATGGTTCTCACATTCACCTTCTATATGTTCCAGAGAAACAGTCACAACAAAATGCTCAAGGATACCAGCATTATTTAACAAAAACCCAGCTAGTTCGGTCTCATGGAGATGGCCTTTGAAGCCACTCATCTTCACAACCTTCAGATTATTGAAACCGCCTTTGGGCGGCTCCTCCTTGGGCACTTCCAAGTAAGTTTTCATACTAGAATCGCATGCATTCATCGGAAGCTGCATATTTTGAGTCATGGAGAAATTAGAAGATAAACAGGAGCCGCTAGTTAATACTCAATGCAAAAAAAACAAACAACCTCTACAAAAACCTTCTCCAATTTTGGAGAAGGGCAAAGCTTGAAGAAGGTGTAGATGTCCGATAGATTGCTCTCCGTCATCATCACCATAAGCAGCTGGAGCTCTACCAAGTTCGGCAGCCACCGGAATCCCACCTCGGCTCGAGCAGACAAAGCCCCAATTTGCTGAAATCAAGAAGAACCATCAATTCATATCAGAAGGTGCAGTCAACAACAAGAAAACCCTTACCTCAAGTGCAAGGCTGCAGAGGGTGAGCACCTTCAGATTTGCGAGCTTACCCAACGGCCTCACCAAATCTCCCCGGGGCATCGCCGGGACGGCACCACCGCTGCTAATGTACACATCCTCCAAAGCGGCAGCGCTTTCGATATGGTAATTCTTGAGGAGAGGGCCGCTGAAGCGGAACGATCGAAGCCCTAGGTTAGTGACCAAAACCTCGCTCGCTTTCCGGCAGTCGACGACAGTAAGCCTTGTCAGCCTGAGTGCTGAACTCGGAACGACGACCTTCTTCAAATCCGGGCAGCGGCGAATGGAGAGGGCGCGCAGAAGAGGACAATTGGCCAAGATCCGACGGAGAGAAGCATAGCTGAGATAAACCTCACAGAGATTGAGGATTTCGAGGTTAGCGAGTTTCTTGAATGACGGAGGAGGAGATGTAAGGTGAAATCCGCGAAGACTGAGGCGGGTAAGAGTGGGACTCTCGCAGTTGAAGTTGAGGATGGGCGAAGCTGCAGCGGCGGCCCGCGCGCGGCGGCGGCGGGAGGAATCGGAGAAATGATTCGGAGGGGAGAGATCGAGATGGAGGTCGGAAACGGAGCAGGCGGCGGCGTAGTCGAGCCATCGCTTGAGGTCAGAGACGTGGCGCGGGCTGGGGGAAAAGATGATCTGTAGGACGTCGATACGGCCGCGTCCGCGGCCCCGGCGGCTGAAGAAGTCCTCCACGGCGGAGACGACTTGGGACTGGGAAAGGGATGGAGGTGCGGTGATGTCGATTATGGAGGGCTGCGGCCATCGGTAGCGCCAGAAGTCCCGCCAGCGGGAGGATAGAGCGCCGGTGCGGATGGCGAACTTAAGGGGAAGGAGAGAAAGGATGCGGAGGCGGAGAACGTCCGGCAGCTCCGTCAGCCGGTCGACGTCGCCGCCGGAGGAGGGTGATAGGGAAAGAGAGGGATCGACGGTGGAACACGAAGCAGTGGACTCTCTGCGCCTCCTCCTGCTCTTCATTGCGCTCGGGCAGTCGGGCAGAGAGAGGGAGAGCGAGGTTTGAGTGAGGACAATGAAGGAAAGGTGGGGGTGGTTTTAACAAAAGTCGGGGGAGCGTTATGCAAGACGAACAATAAAAAGCATTTAATAGATGATCAAGCGCCACGAGCGTGGAGGATTAAAATAAAACCTACAATACTAATAATTTAAAAAAATAATAATAATAATTAAAATTTTTTAATTATTTTATATAAATTTTAATATAAAAAAATATTATTTTATTTTACATACTTAATAATTTTTAATAAAAATATTAATTTTATTTTATTTTTTTAAAACAAAATATTCAAATAAAATATTTTGATATATAATACGAAATAAAGTTAATATTTTTATTAAATATTATTAAATATATAAAATAAAATATTTTTTTTTATATTAAATTTGCGTAAAATAATTAAAAAATTTATTTATTATTATTTTATTTTATTTTTAAATTAGTACTATTTTAGTTCTGATTTTGATCAGCACGTCAAATCTTTCACCTTGCACACGTATAATATAAAGATTTGTTTTTAGAAATTTATATAAATTTATATGATACATATAATAGGGTCAGTTTAGTTCGAATATTTTTTTCAATCCAACACAAATTTTAATTATAAAAATCAAATTTAATTTACATCGAACACAAATACGAACAATAGTATTAATTTTATTTCACATTTTACACACTTCTCAATATTAAACTAAATTTCTTTCTCATTAAATTTATAATATAAAATAGTTTTTTTCTCTTATTCAAAATTTAACCTTCGAACCAAACAAAGTCATAAAAATAAATTATCAGTCATATATACCAGTCATAAAAATAAATTATCAGTCGTATACCAAACGAAGCCATCTCAATTACAATTATGCGAACATTTAAATGTTGATCTTCATCAACAGACTCTAAAAAATGATATTTATCAAACATGATAGTAAAAATTTTAAAAAAATTTATTTTACCTAAAATAATGAAGATATCAATAGATATATCTCACAGAAATCAAAGTCAAAAAAATTAAATAAACTTTATGAAACAAATTCATTCTACCATGAAATTAGTATAATATAATTACATTATTAGTAAATTTAAAAGATTGTGAATTGATTGACTTTAGAAAATTCAATGCGAAATTAATTTGCATATAATTTATACTAATTATTTTGACATAATATTTTATCTTTATATCTTAATTTTGAGATATTATATAGGTTCAACTTTTATTCTTTGACTAATTCAAATATTCTATTTAAACATGATTTTAACTCGAATCAAGGGACTCAATGCCACCGCTTGAAACCGATCAAGCTCAAAATATAAGGTTTTAGATTGAGCTGTTTGAAATATCTCAATTATAAATTTATTTTTAAATTTTATGTAAATATTTTTAATATAATCTCTTTTATATAAAGCATTAATATCATATTTATATATAGAAATATCTCAATTATACTTTAAAAAATTCTATATATATGTATTTATATTTATATACAAATCGAGCCAATTATGAGTTTGAATCGGAAAAAAATTAAGTCGACTTTGAATTAAATAAAATACGAATAAATTTTGATTTTTACGTAAAATTGCTACTACTAGCATTGATAAATGCTTTTTATTATTGATTTTTTCTTCATTATTAGAGGGTTTTGCACGCAAATATATTTTTTTAATTTAATTTAAATATTTTTTTCTTTTTGCTAGACATTGTTTGCTCTTAGAGATAGTCTCATCTCAATAACATGTCAATAATCATTATTTGTTATGCTAAAAACTCGAATATATAATCATTATTAATTCAATATATTATATTTCCTTTATTTAATAAGATAAGAATATTTAATGAATTACTTTATAATAGCAAATTAAGCTTCAAAATAAATAAAATTATATTTAGAATTACAAATGACTTTGAATAAGTTAATTATCTTCGCTTGAATTCATATTAAAGATTATTTTTTTATAATTTTAAAATAATTTGAAATTATTTTTTTAATTTAACTTTATTCAATCGAAAAAAGTGTTTGTCAAACTATTTATAGAGGCATAAATAGAAAATGTAAAATTAATAGGGTTTTAATTATGACTAAATCTTGTTTTAGCAAAAAAAAAAAGGATAAATTATAAACCAATTAAATAAATAAAGTGGCCGAAAAGTGGAAAAAAATAGTTTGACAAAATCAAGAAAATGAATTACGATTATAAATAAGTTATCCTTCAAGTTATCTTATCAAGTTAGAGATGATAATATAGTAAATTTAATCTTTTTAAATTATAAAAACATTTAGATAAATGCGCATTAAAAAAGATTTTGGATAATTCTACATGAGAAAAAAAAAATCATACAACTGACAATATAAATATTAATTGAATAATTATATTTTTAAAAATACCTTGTTTACCATCAGTTTTTAAATACAAAAATTACATATTAAGACTACCTTAATTTATTAAAGTCAATGAAAGAACAATTAATCAGAAGGTCTTGGCCTGTTTGGCGCGAGAACTAAATCAGGATCAAATCAGGACCAAAATGATACTAATTTAAAAAACAATGATAATCATAATAAATAAAAAAATTTAACCATTCTACATAAATTCTAATATAAAAAAACATTATTTTACTTCACATAACTCAATAATTTTCAATAAAAAAATTAATTTTATTTTACATCCTAGACCAAAATACTCGATTCGAATATTTTGGTCTAGGATGTGAAATAAAGTATATATTTTTATTAAAAATTATTGAGTATAATAAGTAAAATAATATTTTTTTATATTAGAATTTGTGTAGAATAATTAAAAAAATTATTTATTATTATTGTTGTTGTTTTTTAAATTAGTATTACTTTAGTCCTGATTTGGTCCTCGCACCAAACATGGCTTTATCAATTTTTTCTACTATATGGTTATTTCTATAAGATTTCGATGCTTAAATCTAAATAGTATATGTATTTTCCCGTCTAGGTGTAAGTAGTTTACATTTTTACTAACATTTATTTCGTAGATTGAGCATTTCTTTGAGACTGACTATACGAAACCTGATAAGAAATATCGTTATCTGAGGACAATCATATTTATAGTTATCATTTATCGGTGATATGATCATCGACTTTTTTGTTATTAGATAGTGTTCTTTTAATCTTCTGAAATCGAGCAAGTACTACTGTCCAACACGTAAACCACCTAATATTTTCAAATCCAAATCGATGCGAAAAATATAATCTTGTAAATATATATACATTTTGATGCCTAATATTTCATCCAAATTTTTGTTCTTAGCATTATTGTGATGCTCCTATTGAGAATGATTTATTTGGGGGAGTTAACGTTCAGTTGAATTCGTATGATACCACCCAATCGAATCCAATTGAATCCTTTATTTTAATTTTTACTTATTGAATGAGTAAATTTTCAATTCAACGAGCCAACCAATCCTTTTTCACAAAGGATGAATAAGAATCATGAGTTAGTGTATTTCATTTCTCTATCTTTTTAAATTTTAAAAGGACCATATACATATAACATATAGTGTATATTTTATTTGATTAGTTTTTATTTGTGTTGTGCACCTATTCTTCTTTGATATGCATATATGTTCCCTTTCCTGGATGAATTCTGCTTCTTTTCGCATCTAGGATTTACATATATAACATATATTACTGTCAAGGGGAAATTTTTCTTAAATTTTCTTAATATCTAAATTATTTTTAGATAGATTCTGTATTTTTTTGTATATTTTTTCTATCTATATTTATTTTTATTTTTGTTATGACGAAAAACAATCAGTTTTTTTACGTGGGAAACCGGCTGAGCGGAAAAATCACGGCTCCCTTGAGAAGGCTTCAAAAATCAATACAATCAATCTTTTTTTAAGTTACAGTTAGAAAGCTAAGAGGATGTGAGGGGTTTTCTTTTTATCAAAACCGAGTGAGTCTTTTCCTGTTATAGTGAGATATTTATATTCCGGTCTACTCTGTGAAGTCATTTCAGCAGAATGAGCTTCAGCTCCAGTGATTGACCATCAATGTTCGCAGGAGGGGGCCACTCTTTGACCTTTGCTGTACGATGTACAGACGGTACGGTCTGACGGCAGGGGAGCCCATACCTCTTGAAAGCAGTATGGTCACCGATACTTCGCTAGGCGTCGATCATTTATGGTCCCTGTTATTCGTCTCGGTCTCTTCAGCGTCTGCGGTTCGGGGTGATACGCCTGATGTTCGACGCCGAGCGCTCGTGCCATTGATGCCACGTAAGCTTCCACGTGTACGGTCCGGATGATTTGAGCGTGGATCCAGCTGTAACAATTTTGTATTATTATTTTTTATATTATTTATGTATTTTTCCTATATTTTCGATTTCTAATATTTATATACTAATATATTTAAATACTAATATTTATATACATATAATCTAATATCTCTAATGTCTAATATCTCTCTCTCTCTATATACATATATTTATTATTTATATTTATTATTATTTTATATTATTTTTTTATTTTAACATTTATATTTTTTTTCTTTTTTGCATTCATTATTCAAATGAGGATGAAGAATAATAAATCAAAATTAAAAAGGGGATCAATTCCGTTATAATTATAAATAAATACTTTTTAGATATTAAATTTTTTCAAAACTAAAATTGAGTTGCGCCACATATATTAAGAATGGCCAAATAAAATAAAGACTCATAAATTTATTCCATTTGATCTTGGGTTAATCGCCACCGATTACATTGCCAGAGAGAGCAACAAAGTTAGAAATGTGTATGGGAGAAAGAGTGAGAGCTGGGAATAAGAGAGAAGGGTATAATTATAATTTTTAAAAAATTAATAAAGAATTAAAAATATATATATATTTGATAAATTTTTTAAAAATCATGAATTTGGATATTAATTTTTCAAAATTATAGACTTGCATAACATTAAGCTTTAAACTAGAGATGTGTATGTAATTTATCCTTTTAAAAACATTTAATCGATATAGTAAAGGCAATCCAAGAACTTGTATGATAATATGCTGCAAACTAAGAGCCTTGAATATAATTTATCTTTATTTTTTGGGATAATTACCTGCATGCCACACAATTTAGTTTTGTTTATGCCTTACAGATCCATTCTTAGTTAATTACGCTATGAACACTCAAAACATTATAAAATCTTACATACACACATTTTAACTTATTTTTATTATAACAAGTAATTATAATTTTTCAATAACCTAACTATAGTTAGATTACAAAAAATTTAAGCCGTTCATCATATTATTTTAAGGATATTTAAATATATTTTGAGTAAAAATTCTAAAACATTAATGTTTAGGTGGCGGCAAAGGAAGAAGAGAAGAAGACATCCGCGACGTGAATTGATTTTAGGACAAATCAACGCTTTAGTGTAGTATTGAAGAAGAAAAAAATATATACTATTAAGAGTAAAATTATAATTTTAATGATTTACTAACAGAATATTTTTTTTCAAATAGATTTTGATTAAATTTTAACTCAAATGTGTGTATGTAAGATTTTGTAATATTTTGAGTGTGCATAGCGTAATTAACTAAGAATGAATGGGTAAGATATAAATAAAACTAAATTGTGTGACTTGTAGGTAATTATTCTTTTTTTTTTTGTTGATCTCATTAAGTGCTATTGAGGTGGTGTGATGCCCTTCTAATCTAAGCATAAAAGCAGCTTATTTGAATATGAGGGAGCCAAATTATATGCCAAATTATAGCAATTAGGATTTATTTGACACCCTTTTAAAAATAAATAAAAAAATCATTTTATAAAATTAATGAAAAAAATTATTTATTTTAATATTGAGATGGTACAAAATCTAAAATAAAATTGACTTTAAAATTAGAGTATGTGTTGGACATGAAATCAAGTTAATTTTTAATATTAAAATTTATATAAAATATGAAATAAAATTATTAAAATTTAAAATATTAATAAAATATTAATTAATTAATTAATTAATTAATTTATTGGCTGTTACCAAACAAGGTCTCAGGGAAATTAAAAAAAAAATAAAGCTGGTGATTACCCTCAAATCTCGGACCCAAAATATCCAGTTTATTAGTCAGGGTCTGATTCGTAAATTAATATTTTTTCTTATAATTTATGCAATATGAGCATGTGAGCAAATACGGAAACAACCAATTTTTCACATCAACATTTATGATTTTTATTTTTTTGAGAAATTTACATTTATCATCCCAACAATTCATTATTTTCAAAAATCCCCAAAGTCTATTATTTTCTAATAATTCTCTACTTTTCAAATTAAATAAGAGTATTGCATAAAAATAATGAGTATTATTTGAAAATAATAAATCTTCAAAAATAACAAATATAAATCTCCTTTTTTTATATAAAAAAATTTATGATGCCACGGACATCCAAATTTGTGTTAATTTTTTTCTTAATCTTACTTTTTTGAAGATTTTTTCTTGAGTGACGTTGAGTTCAATAGCATCTGAGTATTATATTATAAAAAAAATTTACTTTAATAATATTTATAAATAATCTTTTATAAAATTATTATTTTAAAAATAATATCATAATATTTAAATTACATAATATAATACTAAAATAACAATAAATCAAACTACTTATTGAGTCGAAGCTGATGTAATGCTCCCCTAATCTCTTATCTGAATATTAGAGAATTTTAAATTAGAATCACACCATTACGATTTTCAAAAATAATACGTGAGATTATATTACTCATAGGTTAAATCATAAAATCTTTTTAAAAAATAAACAACTTGAGGCTGGTAACTAACACCACATCTGATTCATAATCAAGGACAGCCATACATTTTTTTATATATATAAATATAAATAATATTTTTTAAGTATGAATTATCCATCTAATATTTGTTTATTACAAATTTACAATACGTTAAATGAAATAGTAACCCACACAAACCAATAGTATTAATAATATAAAATGAATATGCACCATACAAATTAATTACTAACATGCACACAGCTGCATTAAAACTAAATTTCAGTTTCATCTATTCTAATATTTTATTTAACAACCATCAACTTACCCGCTAGGAACACTCGAACCACATTTCAATAATCCGTAATCCGTGTTCGCCCTAATACAACGATGAAAACTCTTGCGCTCTCTCATCACTCGTGTTGAAAACCCCTCTTTTTCATCAATTATCATACTACGCACAACTCAAAGGTCAGCCTCCATTCTAGTACAAGGTGCAACACACGGCTATCGTCACTAAAAACGAGCATAACCACAATATACATTATCATTAGTTCGAGCAAAATTCCAGCATCTAATATCACTTAAAACACATTACATTCTTAATATCATATTTCTCTTAAGATCGAAAAAATTATATATCATTTTTCTCTTTATGACATTTATGTTGTCACCAAGAAGTTTATGTAATCCGTTGACATAACAAGTAAACATGATGTTCAACATACAAGTATATATCAAGCTCTACCAAATAACATGTAACAAATCTACTGTATATATTAGCAACATATAAAACAACAACATTAGCATCTTGGAATTGTTGGATAGAACTATACTATAAAAAAAGAAAGAAAATTATTTTAAAAGAAGCTTAGGTCAATATTATTTTAATATTATCATATCATTTAAATATCATAACATCTAAATATTATTTATTAAATAACAATTTTATCTATTTTTATAAAAAATTTAAAATATTTTTAGGTTCTTGCCAAACTAAATAACCTATTGTGTACTCAACATTTAATTTAAGGAACCTTTAATACAGTATTATTTCATGTAATTTAAATATCATGATATTTAAAAATTTTATTTTTTGTTACAATTCTCACAATAATGTAACAAAAAATTGATCGAAATCTTTATCAATGTGAGAACCGAAGCAAAATACATAAGAAACAAAAGGATAATTACCTACATGTCACACAATTTAATTTTATTTATGCCTTAATCATTATAATAAAAATAACAAATCTGATGAACGGCTCAGATTTTTTGTAATCTAACTATAGTTAGGTTATTGAAAAATTATGATTACTCATTAAAATGTGTGTACGTAAAATTTTATAATATTTTGAGTGTGCATAGCGTAATTAACTAAGAATGGATAGGTAAGGCATAAATAAAACTAAATTATGTGGCATGTAAGTAATTATTTCAACAAAGAAATAAGAAATAAGCGAATTTACGTGTAAAATCCCATATTGTGGAAAGATTATATAGTTGTACTAGAAGAAAATTCCACTAATTCTTTTAAAAATTTTCAAATAGAGCACAATGGATACCATCTCAAACCTAAGAATAGTCTAAAAGATTAGATTCAATTAGAGTATTGGACATACACTACATATTCATTGGTTAAAACTCATAACAAACTCAAACCTAGCAAATCCATTAAGAAGAAACATTGCATCGAACCATCCGTTCGCAAGATCAGATATTTTGATGCCCGTCCAATCGTTAGTTTGTTTTTCTCTGTCATCTAATCCCCATATATTGTTTGTCCATTCAAGCATCCCTCGTATAACTACACCGATCTTACGAATATTTTGGTTTTTTTTCCTTTAGCTCGTTTGGTATATTATCGAAGTGGCCCACTCATGTTGCACTATTCCATTTATTCTAATGATCATACTGACAAATTATAAACAAACATAAATAATATACAATTTTCGCTCCAAAAACACACACAAGTTCTACATTATATCCTCATTTATGCACATGCACGGATCTATCAAATTAATTTAGAATTTGAATTGATTTAATCTCAAACAAACCTCAATAGGAAAATTGAGTTAGCTACTAACTAAACTAATTTCAAGATGGAGTACACATGCTTGCTAGCCCTATGTTCATCTTTCCATATAAGCATACATGAATGCTAAAATGCAGGCTCATCCCATCTCAACATTTCACAATATGTCCACCAATAAGCCCATCTGAGTTTCACCAAAAAGAAATCTACGTACTAAAATCGAGCAACCAGTCGTTTCAAAGAGAAAAAACGTGCACTCTGCAAGAAAGATCGTGAAGGCATAGCTAATGCACGAGGCATTAATCATTTTCGAGTCTAAGCAGGCTTAAATGCATAAGCTTACGTATGCGTAACAGTGTATCCTAGATTTGAATGCAGTGATCTCTAAGTCGCTCTAACGCAACAACAATCGTGCCTAGAACCGGCCTTCATCTTCCGTAATATGATAAATTATATAGAGAATATGTTTACATACATGTCACTAAAATCTAATTATTTTACATATTTGATATTCAAGTCTTTAATATTACATATTGACCATAAATCATAAAAAAAAATGTATCTTATGCATAATTCATGACATAAAATTACAATCTCTATTACATGTATCCACAATTTTGTGGCATGAATTATACATGAACTGTAATTTTCTTATAATTTTAATGGCCAATATGTAAATTAAAAATTTGAGTGTTAAATATGTAAAATAACTAAATCTTAGTGATATGTATGTAATTATCTGATAGACGAATGACTACAATTATACCCAATTGATTAAGAAAAACCAACAATTAGAGTGACGATGTGTAAAAACGCTCTGCCTAAAAAGGAATTGGTTTATGATATTAACATATCACGGATTTATGCCTTCTTTTACACTTCCCTGTTCCTTTCCTGAACAACATAATATTTGAAGTTGTTATCCATTACCAAATTAACAGTCTTATTACAATACTGTTTGTTTGTAAGGTTAAATTTAAGAAGATTAAAATTAAATTTGAATAGAGATATTTTTTTATTGAAAGTTGTGAATGATGTGAAATAAAATTAGTTATTATGTTGGAATATGTGAGGGATGTGATATAAGTTAGTTATTATTTTAGTAATATGTGTAGGATGTGAAATAAATTTAATTTTTAATATTAGATTTTATGTGTGATGTGATATGCCTGGTTAAAATTAAACCAGGTTAATTTTAAACTCCTAGACAAACGGGACCCTTGGTTGATTGTTCCTAAAATATATAATGGCAGAAAAAGTTCAAAAATCAACAAATGCGGCAATTGATACTAAACATAATTGCTAATTCAGTCACAATAACATAATCAACAAAAAGGATAATGCAGATATAGGCAGAAGACAATTAGCAGAGCAAATTTGATTCAATAAAATATTAGATTCCAACATACCTCTGAGTAACTAAATCAGTGTTTTAACATACTGGTCAAGATTCGCATTGAAAAGTTCACACCTGAGAAAAGAAAAAAAAAACCACAGAAAAATGAGAGTTATCAAATATTTAATACTCAAAACCTAACGATCTATTAGTAAAAAACAAAAAAAAAGTGATAATTAAATCTGAGCCATTGAGATAAACTCCCTAATTCTAGGTAGAACCACAAAACCAAATATTTTCCATCTGGTCCCTCCAGCCCAGAAACTTGTTCCAGGGTATGTTTAGATAAATTTTATCAAGTTTTAGCCGTTTAAGTTATATTTTTAAAAAATAAAGCATGGTTAAGCATTAATAATTACTATTATAAACTCAAACTTTTCTTCACTATGTCCTAACTTATAATAGTAATTGTAAATGCCTAAACATATTTGAAAAAAAATTAACAGCAAAAACAATTGACAAAATTCATAAAAAAGGACCCATGTGTACAATTTTTGGCAGAAGAGTCCTAGATGGAATGTATTTAGTTTTGTGATCCTCACATGAAATAGGGGTCTACCTTAGGGGATCTGATTTAATTACCCCAAAATAAACTTTTAGTGAAAAATTCATTGAAGAAATAGAAAAGTGTGCAGAAAAATCTGACTTGAGATATTTTAAATAAAATTACATTTGCAATAGATGCCATAATCGTACAAATGACAGCAATAGGATACATGAAGTCTAGAGACCTACTCCAGATGACAAGATAAACACTGTGCTAGATGATAGGATAAACACCGTCCTAAACAAGCAAGAAAAAACACTGATCTGAGATTTTTGGGATGTCTTCCTTTGCTTTGTAGGTAGGATTGAACGGAATTATTCAAGAGTATTACAGCTTACAGGATGTAAATTAAGAAAAAGAAGAAAAAGAAGAAAAAGATGCGCATAGAATTACAAGGTTCAACACATTTCACCTACATCCATGGCCAAAAAGTCTTTAATTTTGAAAGATATCTTATTTCAAGGTAGTGGGCTACGATGAATGTTCACTAACTTATTTAAAATGAAGTATATACTAAAATGAAGGTACACTCTCTTACTTATAATGAACTATATAGCCATCAGTAAACAAGATTTTTCTTCTCTCAAGTAATATACAAAATTTATTACTAATAACATGAAATCAAACCTCAAGCATATTTTCAACTTTCAAAGTTTGAAAATTACCCAAAAATAGGCAAAACAATTTTTTAATAATATTTTAAATTTATTATAAATTTTAATAACTTTATTTCACATCCAACACAAATTCCAACCTTAAAAATCAACTTTATTTCACATCCAACACAAATTCCAACCTTAAAATAAACTTTATTTCACATCCTACACACCTCCCAATATTAAAATAAATTTTTTTCCCATCAACTTTATAAAATAAAATATTCTCTTTTCTTACCCAAATTTATCCTCCAACCAAACAAACCGTTAAGTTATGATTATCAAGCAATAACTAGAGAATTACAATCCAACACCAACAACCTCACCATTCCTGTCACAACTGCTTCATCCTACCTCATTCGTGCCTCTACATTCCCTTAACATCACCCTGTTGCAACTAGTCTTTGACAACCCAACTCACATTATTCTTCTCTCTTCTCCCCGTATTCTGCACGCCATCACCCATCCCTTGACGATCCACTTTTTTTGCTTTTCTGCCGTTGTTCCAATATTTTTTTGGTGTATCAAAACAAATATATTCTTTTGTGTCAAAGTGACACATTTATCTAATTATCAATTACATTTCATCTTAAGACTACCCGACTCATCACAACACATAATATACTAAATTTGGGCTTGAGGTGGTCCCACATCGTATTCAACATAGTCAACTCAAGCCAAAATCATATTTATAAGACAAATAGGATACTTTGAAGATTACAACGAAAATCCAATCAGAAAGTTTGAGGAAAGATTTTAAATAAAAAAAAGTGTGAGAAAAGATTATGTTTCGCACCATTATTAATTGATCTGAGATAAAAACGAATGTAATGATCAAACATGAAAGACGAAGTGTGTTTACCTCAAAATAATTTGGGAAAGAAGAAAAGTTAAATTAAAATTAATTTGACAAATTAATATTTTTTGGATTTATTAAATCCATTAAATAATCTAGAAAATAGAGAAAATCTCAAAAAGTCACAAAAATTCATTAAAATTTCCCAGAAAATTAAGAAAATTATGTTTAGCTTGATTTGAACCCCAAATTGTCCAAATTAAATTAAAGAAACTTGTGAAAATAATTCATAATTAGCCCAAAAACTTGATCTCCAATTCAACTCCACATCAAAGGCAGAAAGAAGAGGAAATTCCCCTAAGCATGCCTGAGTCAAGATCCAGAACCAAGTCAACCTAAATACAATCACATTAGCCACAAATTCAGCTCCAGATTCCGATGATCTCCTGATGTTACATGAATTTACAGCAATCAGAGCACTAATCCTCTTAAAGCAATTCCTCCATCCTCACCAACTCAGCTAATCAATTCCCCTCTATTTGGCTTGACCCAACCTCGCTGGAGAGCCACTACTCGCCCCAACCTTGCATCTTTTCTGACTCTAGCAATCATACCCAATTCAGAAGGAGATTTTCATCCAAATCAGCTCCTTTTGAACAAAGGAATTGATCTACGTCAATTCGTCGCTCAAAGGATGGGCAAATCTAAAGATCCCCTACCGCCATCACCGGCAATGGACCTAAGGAAGGTCCTATTGATATGAGCCTCCAAGCGAATGAACAAACATAAGATTGCCTTAACCCCATGAAGGTGACTATGTCTTTAATTTGCCCTTAAAAAGTGAAAAACCCGAGATCCCTTCTCCACCATCTCCAGTAACCTGCAACTTAACTGTCCCAATGATTCAAGGCATCTTAGTCCATATTGAAGACTTAGGATGGATCATCGCGCTTCATTGAACCTACCACACCTATTTGCTCCTTGAACCGTTGGCTAGATTGCTAGGATTTGGCCCTAGTTTGTCGGCGGACTCAAGGGATGGCGGAGAGAGGAAGCTGACCTGATAAGAGCGTTTAGTGGGTTTGATCCAACAGAATCCCATCTGAATTGTTCCTAGCCATTTGATCTAATCAAGATCTAGCAGGTTTAACCATAACATTTGACTCGCTATGCAGCTAACGGGCCCCTTGCATGTCGCAACCACGTAAGTGCTAGCATAGTGCCACTAATTGTGCCAGACAGAATTGTAGCGCAGTCCCTGGATACCCTCAGATTCTCCTAAATTTAAATTCCCTTAAAGTATTAAGCCCATCAAATCCCCTAATACCCAAGGGTTTTCAAATTGATCTAATATTGAACCTTTGCAAGGATGGCAAATGGGCCAAAGCAAGCTGCTAGTTGTCTCAGGGAAGCTCTGTTGAAGATATTTAACCGAACAGAACAAGTAAGCTAAAGCCGAACAGTAGATGAACAACACCAACCAGCACTTAGTAGAGCTTGAAGAGTCAGAATTCAAAACCTCTTTCTCACCACAAATGAAAGTATTTATAGTAAAAAGGGAGTGAGTGAGATTTGGTCGGGTTAAGTGGCGCTCATTAATAAGGCAACAACGCAGTGTCAAGCCTTGCCCACGTCGCTCAGGCATTAATGATAGATATCTTTCCCCTTCCCCTAGAGGGCATATAATAAAATAATACTATGATATGATAAGAGGTGCTAGTTAGCAATTTGTTCAACCACCCTGTTCAACTGGCTCAAAACTGTTCGACTGCTTGACTTAGCCCAAACAGGTCTCTCGAATTTGTTCGGGAATATAGTTTGAGTAACTTGTCAGAGGGCTAAGCCAAATCTGCCACGCATCGAGGCTAGGTGACGTGACAAATTTTTCCCTTAATAATTATAAATAAGAATTTACTGAACCAAATTAAAATAGTTAATTAAATCCAATAAATCTGATATAAGATTCCTAAATTTTTAATTAGGTTTCTACCAAAATCAGATTCCACTAGATATTTCACTCTAGACTTATATATGTAACTCAATTAAGAAAAATTGAGTAATTAAGTTGACAAAAAATTCCAATTCTACCTCAATGAACCAGAATACTTAGGTATAATGAAAAACTATCAAAAAGAGGAAAAAGTAGCTATTGTAAGGTTGTTCACATGAGCTTTAGCGTGCCATAATAGCCGTTGACATCATCATATAAAAGTACAAACAATGTTTGTAGAAAATGCCAGCAACCTTTTAATGCTGACATGGCACCAAATAGCTCATGGGCTCAACACGGGTTCCAATATGGTGTGTTGTTTCCTAATGGCGTAAAGATGACCTTACCTACTGCCAATCAAGAAAGAAGAGGGTACAACAATGGAAGGTCTTCATGATCGTAAATTCGGTGTGATTTGTTTACAACACTAGAATCAAGAATGCTTGGGCATGGATGTGTGTGTCATGCGATGTTGCTTCGGAAGGAGAGAAGTGTGATGTTATCAACACAAGAATCTCCATCTTCACAAGAAGCCATTAACATGCAATTTTTTGTCAGTACAAGCAAGAAAAAAACTTTAATCCAAAACTGCTCGGGATTGAGTGCATGAATTTCTCCTCCAACTAGCACTAGCCGCTCTATATGAGCGCAAGTAATTCAATGTCAAATTTATGATCCTATCCCGAGTCATTTTTGTTTTGCCCTTTCCATTTTTAACATTGTGACTTGCAAGTTGGATCCCCTAACATTTACATATACAAGCCACTGTAGATCGCCGAAGGACATGGCCAAATGATCTTAATCATCCTGCCCTTATCCTTGATAGGTGTCATGCCTATTCTCCCTCTTACACAATCATTTCTAATGCAGTCCACTGAAGTATGATTGTCATCCATCGCAGCATCATCTCAGCTATTATCATTTAACTATTCAACATCAGCTAATTAACTACAAGCAACATTAAACTTATCAATTATAAATTAAGCAGTACACACTATTTTACACTATACACATCATAAATTATTAAAAGTGTTACATTAGACACACCATGATTGTAGTATGAAGGTAATTTTTATATACTTTGTGGTGTGTAGAATGTAATATGGATGGCTAATAAGTAAAATAACAAATATACTATGGCATGCATGTAATCATCCCATTCAACATTCACTCTCATATAGCATGCATGGTTTAATAATTGTATCATAAAATTTTCTCTTCCACCAAATAGGTCTTTCTATCGGTAAAAAGTTCTATTTCATTCCTTTGTTTGCAAATGAGAATAAATAGACAAGGTACCACTTTCACATCCTGGAGTTATTTCATAAAATCAAGGACACTTGAAACATCCTGCTTGCATCCTTTCACTGGCATTCGACAAACTTATATAACAGGGTTTGTATGCATACATATCTGCTAATATTGAAACATAAAACTTTTTTAATTTCTTATTAAGCTACTGACATCTCGATTTAATGAGACAGAGAACAGTAAATGAAAATAAAAAGTTTGCATTTACTCAATTTAAAATGTCAAAGAATCATACTTGATGTGAGATCCAGGAACATAAAGGGGATTCTTGATGACGTACTCCACATATAAGTTGTATATATACCTCAACGCATCACGGAGATCCCCTGTTTTTGGATGTGTGACCAGGATCAGCTGTAACAAAGAGGATGTGGTTGAAACATCAAGCTAAAAAAATTAATACACACTGAAGACAACAAAATACCAGGTTGGACTCTCTCATTATTAAAAGCATGATTCAACTAGAAGGAGCTGCCTTTATATGCTTATACTTCTAAATCTGCTTTGTTTATAATTAAAGTAGAAGAACTACATTCACGATGCAGTTACATTCTTTAACGAGTCACGAATCTTGAATGGATGAACTAATTTCTTCACTGGAGGTAAATTAAATTTCTCCATGTCTTACGCTATTCCATTTCTTAGCTTACCATTAGTGGATTTAGGAATTAGTTGCTCCACAGGTTCTAACTTAATTTGAATGGTACACGACACTTGGCTCTTGAATATATTATTCTTTTCCAATAATAAAAAAATAATAATGGAATCATGTTCATCTAAAAACTGCATACTGGCACAAGAATTTGGAGTAACTTTTTCAATTTACTTTATAGATGATAAAAGCCAAAAAAAATTATGTCCAATTGCATGTTAGTTATTTAGAGTTTACTCCAAATAAACTGCAATTTAAGCCCATAACCAATAGATGCAGGACGTTAAGCATGCGTAGTGGAGAATACCTAAAATATACACAAAATTGCATAAGCTACTTATGCATCTTTATTTAACAAATATACACAACAAGATATGCCCTCTCAATTACTTAAATCAGGGTTAAGAAAAAGTTAACAAATTTTCTATTTGTGTATCTTGTTTAAAGAAAGACAATCATTGGCCTACAACTTTTGACCCTTACAAACCTTGCCAAATTTGAGTTCAAATCCCTCAAAGCAATTAAGAGAAAGATTCAACTCACATGAAGCAAATGAACCCTAATAGAATCAAACAATTCCTAGGCATAATGATGGAGATCTAAATTCAATTAAGATATATAATATTAATAAAGGGAATTGTTTAGTTTAATATATTTCTTTGTGAAGATTTAATTGTTTAGGCTAAATGTTATTTCATTTTACTATTCTACTGTGTTTCTGCTTAGGAGAATTTAATTATCACCCCTAAGGCTCTCTAGATTACTTATTAAACCTCCTAAAGCTCTCAGTTTACATTTAAAACCCCCATTGCAGCATAATTACCCCTAAAACTCTCTAGTTACTTTTAAAACCCTAAAGTATCGGAAATCTTACTTTACAGCCCCTTAACATATTTTTGTCATCTTCGTTTGTACTCCCTGGTTGGTTTAGTTTAACCCTCAGCCTAACCCTAGAATCTCTTCCTCATCACTTCAACGAAAATTCTCATAACTTTTGTGCCAATAATTAGAGATTGTTATCCATGTTGTAACCATTCTTTCCCAAATAATTGAGAGGAATAAGGCCCTGTTTGGCAACTGGCTAAAAAAATAACTTATTTTAACTATAGCTAAAATCTTAAATTTATTTTAAAAAAAACTTTAAAAATTATTTTATATCTTATCCTACACAAATTCAACATTAAACAATCATTTTATTTTACATCCAACACAATTTTTAATATAACTAACTCACTTTATTCCATGTCATAGACATTTTTTTAAAACTTTTCACAAAAAAATTTTAAATCATCTTTTTTTTCTTCCAACCAAACAGAGCCTTAGAGAATCTTGAAGATGATAATGTAATTTCATACTCCAATTGAAGAACGCCACTCAACCTAGGTTTACATGAACAGTAAGACTCCACTAATAATGAGAGCATAAACTATTCCTTTCAAGAATAGATTATAAAGATTTGCATTTAGATGTTTATTGCTATCTTTATTTATATGTAAATCTAACCATGCATAAATATGAGAGCAGATATATATATATATATATGAAAGCAATAAACTATGATAATAAAGAGAAACAATATTTCAATTCAGCAACCTGAAGACTAATATTTCAATTCATTGTTTCAAATTCAATTCAGTCAACATGTCATTCATTGATACTAATTCGATATATATTTTTTTCAATTTTGTATTACATCATATATTTTCTTTAAGTTTTATTTTCTATGTTATTAACTTGTACCGAAATGTCCAATTTCTTGGCGCTTAATCTGCCATTACAATTATAAAGGAATCAATTGTTATCAAATGAAATATTCTAAGAATATTTTAAATATTCAACAAAAGATAACTTTGGAATTTTTTAATGTAAATAGAGAGCTTTTTTTAAAGGATAAAATAAACAGAGAGCTTTGGGGGTTCAGCAAGTAATATTTATGCTACTTTGAAGATTTTAAATGTAAATAGAGAGTTTTATGGATTTAATAAGTACTATATAGTCCTTTTATTGTACGAGTCAACAACTATATAAATAGCCCTAATGTCTTTGTATTAAGCAGCTGTAATGAAATAATAAAGTTATTCTCTTTAATTCTTTATTTTCTCTTCTTCTTTCCTCCTCTTCTCCATGTTCCTCCTCTTCCTCTTCTTTACCTTCCTAAATTCTACATCAATTTTATGGAGCCTCTGATTTCAAGTAGGATGTCAACATTGCCAAATCAGTTCAAATCCCTCAAAGCAAATGTGAAAGATTCAAGGAAGCAAATGAAGCCTGATAAAATCAAACAATTCCTACGCATAGCTTAGGAATTTGTGATCCCTCTTATGATATAAAAGATCATCCTGCATTGAACATACCACAAACAGCTTTTCTCTATACCAGCAAAACTCCAATCCACATACTTTTCACATACCCTTCATGTTACTGTCGTCCATGATCTCTTAAAAGTTAAAAGAAAACATACATAAAATATAGCATCCTCTTTGGTCCACACCCAAGAAGTACAATAGAGGGGTATTCAAAGAAAATCCAGAATCCAGATGGAAATCATTTTATCGATCATTTTAATGATGTCTTTGGAGGAGCTCAAAGAAAATAAATTATTTGTACTTTCCAAACTTGATAGTCTAGAAGGGCTGAGCAGCACACCCAAACTACCGGGCACCACAAGCCCAATGATCATGTATGATGAGGTAACCACAGAAAATGAAGCCGACACTTGAAATTAATAAAAGTTGAAAGAAGAAAATCAACAAGAAAATAAAATTATTGCCAAATTAAGTAATTCAAGCAAATAATAGAGATCATGTAGCACCATAAAATACACTTCAGATCATCGATTTGAGAAAGAAAATGATGAGGATATAATCAAATCGGAGTTAAAAAATTATCACTATGTTGTTAACACAAACTTCACCATTGGTCATAAGAACCTTTATGCCTTCAAGGAGGGTAATCAAAATACCACACGGAATCATCATTATCAACTCACATTATCACATTGTATAGAAAACTATTGATGCAATTGCTAAAATCAATTGGAAACTTTTATGTCTATATGATCACAATATGGCTTATTGAGTTGAATTAAAGCAAAGAACTTCTGACATTAATTTTATGTTTAAGAAATGACCTTTATGCCGGATGGGCTCTCCATAAAGCTCAACTTGTAAGTGTTGGTTTGGAAGCTGTAGAAAGAACATCCTTGCCCCGGTAAGAGTGGAACCCCAAGATTGCCTTTGTTCGCGCTGCACAAAAGGAATAATCAAATTAGATTATGGCCAAAAAAAAGAATGAACTCAAACAAGCTGGAGAACCTAGTGGGATCCATCTTAGCAGTGAAGGATCGGAGGGAGAAGAGAAGTCCAAACATGAGTTTCTGGTCCTGCTGGGCATCTAAGGTACGAAGAGGGCGATGCCATTCCCGGTAAAGCAAGCAGATGCCATTGCGGTTGAAGATGTAGAGCATGTTAGCATTATTGCCAAAGAGTCTTGTGGCAGTGCCTGGTGGAGCTACTGCAGACGGAGTTGTCTCTGTCATCGCAGATCCACTGAAGAACTGCATCGTTGCTGCTATTGCGGGTGCAGCAGATTCGATGAACTTTACCGATCAATTCTACAATGCAAGGACTAAGGAGCAGTAAATTTTAAAATAATAAAATATTAATTTTCTTGTAGAGAATGAATTGGTTAAGATAGTATGCATGATAATGACAAAAAATTTAGTGAATATTACATTTGCTTCGCTAGCCCAAATTTCAACAATAAGAATAATTTTAGTTCATCTGTTAAAAAATATTAATATTATAATTTTATTTTATTTAATAACATTTATATTTTAACAAAAAAATTTAATTCTTAAATCCCTAAAGTAGATCTCCATTTTTTAAACATGTAAATTTTTGTTAAGTTTGAAAAATAATAAGATTATCTCCCTTTATATATCAATAACGTACAATAAAGTTCATTCATGTTTTTTAAATCATCACAAAGGAGTGAAGAACATTGGTCACATAGAGTAAACCAAAGAGTGAGAGATTTGAGGATATACAACTAATTATATCAGAAATAATGGTACTAATTAAGTGACCAGTGATGACTATACTGAAGTCATCAAGTCACTTATTTACTAACACTTTTGACTAAAGTGAAATTTTTCATTTTTACCTCAACTCATGGATACAAGAAATCAGATCTAATCCTAACTATATAAATTTTGAATAAGGATATCATACAGCACTCGCATCCGAATATTTTCTCCGAACACCAAGACACTTTCTTAAATATATTCGGATAAAACTTTTATAACCAATGTAAAGAGATATGAACTTAAAGCCAAACCTTAGTATAATCCAACTAAAATAAAAAAAATTCTAGTCAAACCTTCTTGTAACCGAACACATGTACATGTCCTGAATAGCTTAAGTGTAAGCAGTACAAACTTATTTTTTCTAAAACTATCTAAAATACTTCCAAAAGGATTTTATCATAAAATTTTTCTAAATCAATAAAATAAAATGTAAATCTTTTTTTCTCTCCCTAAGCATCTTCATTAAACCTCCCAACAAATAAATAACTTTCATGTTAAATTTATCTGTCATAAAACCAAAATGATTCTATGATACTGTACAATAACGACATAATCTATGCTTGATCACCTTCTCCTAAAATTTTAAAGTATAACTACTTAACTTAATTTTAATATAATTAGCACAATCATGTACATCACATTAATTCTTATAAATAAGTACCAATATACTATTTTTCTATTCATTTGATATTGTTTTAGTTTTTAAAATCATATTAAATAACCTAGTGAGCTAAGAAACTCCTTTATTTGTGATGCGAGATAGAAATGAAAAGATTTAAATTTATAATAAGCTATAATTAATTAGTAAATTATTTAAGCATAAAAATATTTTCTAAAATATAAATTTATAATAAATAAGATTTTAATTCCCGCAAAAAAATATTTTAAATTTAATTATCTTAGATTGTGATAAATAATAATTCATTAACATAGATTAGAGCTATAGATTTAATTTCAACAGACCAAATCTAATGTTTCAAAAATTAAAGTCAAATGTCTTACAGATAAAACCCAACAGTAATTTTGGCTCACATAAATGCATGGTCACACAATTAGAGCCAAATGAATAATACAAATCAAATAAATAAGTTTATATTAAAATTAAATAATCAGATTAATTTTATACAGAAAGAATTTATATCTTAGCTTAAAAGTCCAATGTATTCTGTTGCAATTAATCCTAAGCCTGACCGAAGTAAAGGACTTGGCACGAGTACGTGCAAGCGTGGGTACACGAACTCGCGAGTTCTTGGGCGCTAGCAGAGCGCGCTCAGCCGCGAGCACACCGGGGTAGCAAGCATATTTTTTTTTATGAGAATGCATAACTATATTAAGAAATAAGTCTAAGCAGAGAATTTAATTCATCATTACCCCATGGAAGCAATGTTTTGTTGTTGTTGTACTGCCTCATGACAGCAATTATTTTTAATCCAATTACCACATAAAACAACTCCAAATTGGATTGGCACAATAAATTAGATTCGCAAATTTGATTTTCTGCCATCATGTCAAGTAGATATTGAAATTGTGCCATAACATATCATAGAAAAGTTGTTCTATTACATGTACAAATTTGCATGACCCAATTTGATTGCAGATTTTGTTATTATCTACCTTATTTATTAGCTGAATAACACTATGTGCTAGATTTGATGGATAGTATTATCTAAGCATTATTAGCTGGATGAGACATTTTTATCCACCATCCTCTTGGGTCTTATTAATTAGATGTCTTATTTAAAATATCAACTTGATGATTTTTTCCTTTAAATAGTTGTATGCATCTAAGAACAAGACATCCAAACAATGAAACAGTGTTAGTAACTAAAAAATAAACCAGTTAATAGTGAGGCTCAAAATTAATTTTTCTATCAATCATGCATCATTTATATCTATAATGTACCATGGAAAGAAATCATAAATGAGAGGCTAAACTCATCACTGCCTCTTCACAAATGTTATTCAATGCGGGCTCAGTGAAGTATATATGTTTGGTTTCATTCAATATGGATTCATGCAATATCTTTGCCAACCTCATTACAGTATAAAATAGCACAATACATTATATTTACATGTTTAATTGTCTGCCATGATATCAAAGAGAATTTAACATTGTAACATAAAATGTTATCCTTCCATTGCATACTAAGGTCAAATGTATGAAATAGATCATCAATTGCCCACATCTTTACAAAGGCAGAGCTTCAAAAGCAAGAAACAGGATTTGAGAAGATAAAAGAAGATGAACCACAAACCATTATATAAATAGTGAAAAGTTCATAGAAAAATTAA
>KZ451993.1:1000882-1021218 GCA_002786265.1 Apostasia shenzhenica
GTTAGGGCACGAGGCGAAAGAAATCCCTTTTTTTTTTTTTTTTTGCGCTTTATAGATATAAACCGTGAAATAAAATTAATTAATAAAATTAATTAATAAAATTAAAAATGTATTTATAACTAATTAATATATTAATGATTATGCAAAATATAAGTTAAAATAATATTTTAATATTAAAATTTACTTAAAAAAATTTAGTTATATCTTATGCTATACCAATAGAAAAGGAAATTCTTACGCCAAATTAATTCATTATCTTTAATCGAATTAGTCATTCATTATTTTTTATTGATAAAAAAAAATGAACCTAAAAAGTTTGATTAAGCACTCAATATTCATCCAACACGAGCATAACAAGAATTAATATACAAAAAATAAAATTAAAAATAGATTTTTAAGTTTTAAAAAGTTTTAGTGCTTAATTTTATTCGATCTTAATTCTGAAATAATTCGACAAAAAATTCTAACTCAATTACAAATAATAGTAGTTAAAAGTACCTGTGATTGATACTCTAAATAAATTATTTTTACATATATATAAAATCTTACATGTGACTCTTGATTGTGCATAGGAGCTCCTAATTAGAGTAGAAGTACATATGTATAATAAGATATAAATTATTTTTATATATTTTTTATTAAGATAAAATGGTTTGCCATGTTTACTGCTTTTTAAGATTTTAGCTATACATTGGCTACTGATTGGTATAGAGAATTTTTTAAGTAAGAAAAAAAAAATTTATTGTAATATTATAATATAAGATAATGTGATTTTAATAATAAAATTTATGTTTGATATAAAATAAAAGTACATTTTTTATTAAAATATATGTAATATAAAATAAAATTATTCTTTAAAATTATAATTATTTATCATTGAAAATAAAGTTATTTTATGCTGATTGTGAAATAATATTTATTTTATATTTTATATAATTTTTATATAGCTGATTAATTTTAATTCCCATATTGCCAAATAGATCAAAGAGACTAATTTTGTTATGTCATAAAAATTATAAACTTAACTTAAAATATGTGTATGATAGAAAATAAAGTTAAGTAGTTATATTAAAAATTATGTAGGATGTGAAATAAAGATAATTGATATATACTGTGAAATAAAATTAATTTTTTATATTAAAATTTATATAATATATGATAAAAAATAATTTAATATTATTTTTTTATTTTTTCTAATTGGTGATGAAAATAGTATGGGCACCGAATAGTTGAGTATTCACAGAAATATTCATCTTTGGATGTTTTCTATTTATTGCGATAACCAATAGGACATTCTAATAGTGATCGATATCATTTAAATTCCATCGGCTCTAATTATTTAGAATGAGGTGAGTATATTATCAGTTCGAAGAACAGGCTTGATCGAAAGAATTTAGAATGAGATGAGTTCTCCGTCAAAGAGAATCTTCTTCTAATCAACTAATATTCAGTGAATGCTAATCATAACTGAGCATACACCGCAATCGGCTTAATGATCAAGTTCCATAAAAGATCGTTGAGAGAAGAAAAAGATTGTTGTCAACGATGGTGATGACTATGGCAATATTAATTGATTAAGTTGGTCGAAAGCTTCTTCTAACGGAATTGATATCTCACAAGTAATGGAGCTGAAAGTAAGTTACATCTAGGTCTTGGAGGTTAGGATATAATATTATGCGAAAATATTTTAATATCTAGGTTCCTAAGTCACAATAATAGTATCAATAAAGTCATTTTGTTATTTTTTTATTATTAAAATTTAATAAATGACTATTTTGCCCCAACTTTCTCTCTCCCTCCACCCTATCTCCTCTCTCTCCTCTTTCACTCAACAAGGAGGGGGGGCGCTGTAACCGTCCCCTCCTCTCTCTATCTCCCTCTCTCTCCCCTCTTGCGGAAGTAGAGAAGAGGTGGTGCAGCAACCGCCTTCTTATTTTTCCTCCCTTACTATTTCTATCCCTCTTTTTGTTGAAGCAAATAGGGGGAGACATTGCCGCCTGCAGTGCCGCCCCCTCGTCTCTCCCTTTCTCCCCCTCACTCTTCTTTCCCGAGAAACATTTTAAAAATATTAAAATATGAATTTATTTAATATTATATCCTAATTATCTCAATGAGTTGGCCTACCTCATACATTAGTTTTCATATTGGAAAATAATTGAGTGAGCAATAACTTGATCATATTTACATATTTAGATTTCATACGTTACAATATTTATCTAATGCTTAAATATAACACTAGATCCCTCTAATTTGCTTTTTTGTGCATATTTTTTTTATTATACTTGAAGACTTAAATACATATTTACACAATTTTAAGAACTACATTACTTAATTCATAAATAATAAACAAGCCTACTATAATAAGAGCAAGTTGAAATTCAACTTGTTATTTTTTTAAATAAAAATTACATCTATCACCCTTTTTTTATAGACAACAGCTTATAATTCAAATATTTACAAGTAGCATTCTCGATTTTGAATATAAATTTACAAATAACACTCTTTAAACTAACTTTTATTTTTTTAGTCAAAAAAATTTTAGATGTAATCTAGCCATTAAAATTAAATTCACTATTTATATTTTTTAACTTTTTTATTTCAATTTTTGTATATTTTTAATATCTCTATATTTTTCAATAATTTTATTAGTGTGAATTTTTTTGAAACGATTAAATGTAATTTTAATTATATATACTAATTTTAGTTGGGTTAAAGAAATGAAGAATAAAAATTAGCATGAGATCATATTTATAAAT
The DNA here is from genome assembly GCA_002786265.1 of Apostasia shenzhenica. NCBI lineage: Eukaryota > Viridiplantae > Streptophyta > Magnoliopsida > Asparagales > Orchidaceae > Apostasia > Apostasia shenzhenica. The sequence continues at coordinate 1,003,639 of KZ451993.1, forward strand.
TTATATTAAAAATTGGAGATATTATTTTTAAATGTTTGACTTAATCAGATACTTTATGTAAATATTTGATTTTAGCAGATGCTATCTATAAAAAAAATTATTTTAAATAGCCGTCACAAATTATGCAATTCATTAAAAAAGAGGAGTTATCATTGAAAATTTGAATCTTCCTTTGTCCGTCTACCATTCTTATCCTCTTAACACATCGATTTTTGTAAACTAATAATTAAAATATTAAATGATATTCCAGATTGGGCTGGCATAGTTTGAAATTATCTCTGAACTTTAATAAAAAAATCAAATATTTTAAAAACTAAATTGCATCTGAGTCCTAAACTTGAAAAAGAATTTAAATTAATCTCAATTTTAAATCTTTTTCAAAATTGGCTCCAAGTATGATTTGTATAATTATATTTAGTCCCATTAAGAATGATGAAAAGCAGGAACAATACTACTTTTTGCTATTTCTAGACATTATTTTGCTGCGTAGAGATATGTGAGAGACTCTTTTATGTCGAGTTATTTTTGTTTAGGAAAAATTATCCACATGCCACAAAATTTAATTTTATTTATGCTTTACCCATTCATTCTTAATTAATTACACTATGCACACTCAAAATATTACAAAATCTTATATATACACATTTGAGTTAAAACTTAATCAAAATCTATTTGAAAAAAAAAATATTATGTTAGTAAATCATTAAAATTATATTTTTACTTTTAATGATATATATTTTTCTCTTCCTCAATACCACACTAAGGTGCTGATTTGTCCTAAAACCAATTCACGTCGCGGATGTCTTCTTCCTTTGTCGTCACCTAAACATTAAGGTTTTAAGATTTTCACTCAAAATATATTTAAATATCCTTAGAATAATATGATGAACAATTTATTGAAAAATTATGATTACTTATTATAATAAAAATAAGTTAAAATGTGTGTATGTAAATTTTATAATATTTTGAGTGTGCATAGCATAAGTAACTAAGAATGAATGAATAAGGCATAAATAAACTAAATTATGCGGCATGTAGGTAATTATCCTTTTTTTTATATACATAGAAACTAAAAGTAATATAAATTAGGAGTTTTTACCTATATGATACAAAAAATTTTAATATTTACTTATTAGACACCCTAAAGTTAAATATTATATGACACACAATCATTTATTTTAATTTTATAACCAACACATTTTAATTAAAAAAATTTTATATTTTATTTGAGTAAATCATACTTAAGTTATGTTTTACTTAAACAAAGTTCATAAGAATAAAATCTAATCCTCGATGTATATTAAATTAAATATAATCGTTCATCCAATTTTTCATTATTAAAATGGGCGTTAATGGAATATTCTACATAGTTAATAGATTTAAATCATTTTTAACATGTAAGATTTAATTTAAGATGTATCGAGGGTTAAATTTTACTCCGATAAATCTTATTTTAGTTAAAATATAATTTAGGTATGATTTACTGAAATAAAATATTTAAATTTTTAACTAGAGTGTGTTAATTATAAAATTAAAATAAATGAGTGTGTGTCATATAATATTTAATTTTAACGTATCTAATAAGTAAATATTAAAAAAAATTATCGATAAAAATCTATATAAATTATCATTAAATATTAATTAGTGAATCTGAAAAAATGCTTTTAAATAACTTTTTTTTTTTGAAGTAGTGCGTCGTTTTCCTTTTCTATTGCACATGGGGACCACTTACACATGCGTCTATATAGTCTTGTTTGGTAAATGCTCAAAATTAGAAAAATAATAATAATAATAATAATATTTTTAATTTATTATAAATTTTAATAACTTTATTTCACATACAACATGAATTTTAACTTTAAAATTAACTTTATTTCACATCCTACGTATTAATTTATATTAAAATAATTTTTTTTCGTCAATTCTATAAAATAAAATATTTTTTTTCGTCAATTCTATAAAATAAAATATTTTTTTTTTACTCAAATTTATCCGAAGATGTGCGATTGAATTCTGAATATCTGTGCCAGCATGCTATCTGCACTCAAGTTTCATCTAAAATAAACTCTCTTATTTCCTTTCTCATCCCTTTTATTTTATTTGATTTAGGTGATACATGTTATTAAAATTTAATTATTTTATTGATTAAATTAATATCAAAATTTTAATATTACATATTAATTATTAAATAAAATTGCCTCTCGAATTTTTTTTATAGAAGTAGGCACAAAGACAGCATTAAAGGAGGAAGTTGAGCACCTTGATTGAAGAAGGCTGCAATAAAAAAAAAGGCTATTATCAAAATAGAGATGCTACATATTTAACTTTAGATTTTGGTTAGTATGTTAGAATTAAAATGATATTCATTTTAATAATAATAAAAAAAAATTATTATATTTTACATAAATTTTTAATATAAAAAAGATTATCATATACTCAATTATTTTTAATAAAATTATTAATTTTATTTCATATCCTAAACTAAAATATTCGAATGTGAAATGAAATTAATATTTTTATTGAAAATAATTGAATATGTGAAATAAAATATTAAAAATTTGTGTAAAATATAATAAAAATTATTTATTTATTATTATTGTTAGTATTTTTTTTAAAGTTGTATTATTTTGATCTTGATTTTAATACTAGAATTAAGCTGGATTCATTAAGTCATTTCAATTATAAGTTTCCTATAATTTTGAATATCTAATTATTATAATAACTTGTAAAAGTTTTGATTTAAAACTAGTAATGATATATTAAAAATATTTATGTCTAAGTCACATAAATTATACTATATTATATTATACATATTCTTTACATAAAAAATAAGTATTATATATTATAATTTTTATAAAGAAGATATGTGAAAATAATATGTTAAAATTTATATAATACTTATGTAAAAATATTTCTACTATTTTTGAAGCTATCCGCTTTTTATTAGATGATTATTTGAATTTTCAACCAATCTAGAATTGATTTGAATTTTTTTTTAAGAAGAAAGACTTGAATTTTTCTATTTGATTTTTTCACTCACGAAGAAAGGGTACATAAATCAATGCAATTCTAGAACATCTCTGATGTATTGTCAAAAAAACTTAAACTCTGATAATATATATGTATATTTTTCATTCTGGTTGGAGAAAAAAAAGATGATTTGAAAAATTTTTGTGAAAATTTTTAAAAAAATATGTATGATATGAAATAAAGTGAATTAATTGTATTCAAATTTATATTGAATGTGAAATAAGGTGATTGTTTAATATTAAAATTTATGTAGAATGAGATATAAAATATTTTTTAAAATTTTTTAAAATAAATTTAAGATTTAAGCCTGAGGAGATTGCCAGCTTATGGTAACTTGGGCTTGTTTATTTATGTTAAAATTAATTTAAGGTGTGTTTGATTCAATATTATCCTGATATTATATTATGTAATTTAGAAAAAATAATTATTTATTTTAATAGCATCTATAAATAATTTTTATAAAATTATTAGTTAAGAAATAACATCTAAATATTATAACAGCTACTTTACATGATATAACACTAAGATAACAATGAAATAAATACTCTCTTAATTAATTTTAATTAGATATATTACAATATATATATATAATTTAATATTAAAAATTAATTTATTTTATATTTTATATATATATTAAAATAATAACTAACTTATATTATATTCCTCACACATTTCAGCATAATAATTAATTTTATTTTATATTATTTATAATTTTTAATAAAAAATATCATCCTCTAAATTTAATTTTAATCATGCTTATAAAATTAATCATTAACAAAAAAGGCCATATTAGAGAAATAAAGAAGTAACATAGTCCAAGAAGAGCAAAGAAATTAAAATTAAAATTAAAATGAAAATAATAAAGATAATAGCCACGTGAGAGGATGATATGATATATTGATATAATTTTAGAGATTTTTTAACATATGAAATTTACACGAAATTACGCATTTCACCATCAATTCATAAATATCACCACTATTACACTATATTCATTTAAATTTTACACATTTCACATATTTCACACCATATTCTTTGATGGTGAACTTCACATTTCTAAATTGGCCTTAATCTTAACTATATTATTAATATATTAATTAAATACTATAAATAAATTAATTTATATAAATAACAATTTAAATACTTATGAATTTATGCATTTTAATTTACATGTAATATTATAAAGTATATGAAATATGTGAAATATGTGAAATATGTGAAATGCGTAAAATTTAAATGAATATGGTGTGATAGTGGTAATATTTACGAATTGATGGTGAAATGCGTAATTTCATATAAATTTCATGTCCTGTATGTAAAAACCCCTATATTTTACTACATGGTGAAGGAAATTATAAGAAATATGCTGATAGTGAGCCCATGAACATCGCCAAAGAATGCACTCATGTTCTAACGATCAAGTTAGAACAAATATGATATTTACTACAAAAAAATAGACGTAATGTGAGGCAATAAAATTGTCGATATTCAACATCATAGTTTTCTTTGTAGTCATTTTTCTCTTCTTGTGTATTAGATTATAATGATATTCAGAAGATTTATATTCATGCTCTCAATCTACAATCATATATTATATAGATTTTTAAAAGTAAGTATTTTTATCGATCTACTCTTATAATATGTAAGAATTCAAGCTTTGAGAAAGTAAGAAATGCATTCTCTTTGAACATACAAATACTATATTGAAGATTTTAAGTAGAGACAAATTTAATTCAAATGTACATAAAAATTATTTATATTTTCTATTAATTATAATCGATCATGCTTATCTGAATAAAAATATTAAATTAGAGATAAGTATTAATTTAGTTTGAGGAAAAATAAGAAAGTTTGAGTATTTATAATGAAAAAGAAGTAAATAAGAGTGAATGGGAGGTGAAGATTTCTCATTAATGCCCGAATGGCTAAGCAGCGTGAGCATAATTTCTACACTATATGTCAGGCTGGACATTGATGATGAGTGTTTCCTTTTACTCTTAGGCTAGATGTCGTGTAATAAGGGCATGACTATAATATAACAAGAGCTATTTATTAATAGTTTATTCATTTGATATTTTTCGTCATGTTTCGAGTTACTCGGTTCTGAGGCAATTTAATCAGTTCCTTCGAATTTATTCGGGAATAAAATTCTGGTGACTCATCGGTGAATTAGCTTAATTTGCGACATATTAAATTTAATTGATGTGGCTGATTTTTTCTTAATACTTTTATTGAAATTGAAATTGCAAATTTGATTCAATTTAATGTTTACTGTTTGAGACAAGGATCAAAATTAAGATTAAAATGATATTATTTAAAAAAAAAACAATAATAATAATAATAATAGATAAATTTTTAATTATTTTATACAAATTTTAATAAAAATATCTAATTATTACACCTCCTAAATAAAAATATTAAAATCAAATATTTTGATGTAAAAAATAAAATAAAATAAATATTTTTATTAAAATTAATTAAATAAAAAATAAAAAAATATTTTTATATTAAAATTTATATAAAATAATTAAAAATTTATTTATTTATTATTATTATTTTTTTTTAAATTAGTATCATTTTCACATAAAACTGCTTCCAATGACTTTGACATTTTTAGTCACGGCCTCCATAGCCAACTCGCATTTCTCTAGAGGGCGGTGACGTCACCGGAAATCGTTGCTAACAACTGCCACCGGCCCTTGCAAAATTGCGGCGCTGCGCCCGCCCAACGTTTTGCTCGACGTTAAGGTAAGCTCACCGCCGTTACCGTCGTCACGTCGCGCCGATCCGACTTGACTGACTTTCCCAAAATACCCCTACCGCCACCTTCGTGCTGTCTTTCACGAATCTCATGCTCTCCACTCCCTCCCTATATAAATCCCGTATATTAGCTGATCGAACCCCCACGTTCCTTCTTCGTGCCCTCATTTCTCGGCCTTTATTCCGTCGCGAGGGGAACCGGATTCTGGTGAACGGTTGCAGAGGAGAAATCGGGAGGCTCATTGGCAGAGGAGAAAGAAGGCGAAGAGAGGGGGATTTGGGGAGGATGGTTTCTTTGGCTTCGCGGCAGGGAAGACAGCTTCAGCGCTACAGCAGCACCGGCGGCCGGCTTGTTGTCGGGTTCGTTCTCTGATTCTCTCTTTCGACTTCTTCCGGATCTCCATCGCTGCATTTTTGATTCGTCTCCTCGTTTGATTTTGATGGGCTTTCGCTTATTGGTGTTTATCTCTGGTTAGTAGATGCATTCCCTATAAATTCAACGGGAAGTGCTCGGGCAACGATTTGCTTCGTTGTATGGAGGTACTTGTTATCAGTTCTCAGAAGGGATATGGAATGATGTTTCCCAAGGTATGGATTTATTATTGTAGGTGGCAGTGCATTTTCTTGGAATAATGCTACATAGCTCCCACAATTAGTCCCCAAAAGTTCTAAGACTTTTGGGTATTAGCTTTTGTACCATCACTTCAATTATTAGCTAAAACTAATACGCAAAGTTCTAGAACTTTTGGGGATAGTTTTGGGGGTTCCATATCATTTTCCTTTTTTCATGAAATAGAGTCAAATTGCTGGATGCAAGGTTATGGACTAACTGCTTTTATCCCATTTATATCATATCTGTATGAAGTTTTCTTCCTTTTGTTCCTTTTTGCTAGGCTTCTCATCTTTATTCTTTGCAATATGATTGCAATAAGGCTGAAGTTTTTGTTATTCTTGAAATTATTCTGAAATAAGATCAATTTTCTATTTAATTCTTAAAGCTTCGGAGCATAATAGTACAAATTATTTGACATTAGAAAGTGTTCCGTCTTCTGTAGATATCATTGTGATCATTTTTATGCAATTCCCTACATCAGCAAAATATGGGAGAGATATTATGTATATATGTTAACATGCCTTAAGCTTGTCAGTGTGTTTTAAAGCCATGTGGCTCATGAGGCTAAATCGGATAATATCTACCATGCGTGACCTCCTGGGTGATATGGGGAAAGCCTTAATGAGTTCCAAAAGGGGGTATATGCTGGATATGTATATTAACATGCCTTAAGTCTAGTAGATGTATTTTAAAATTACAAGTCTATTGGGCCAAAGAGAATTACGCCGGGCTATTATAATCATTTGACTTAATTTTTGGTTGTGTATCATGGATCTAATAGAAACCAAAACAAATTGGAATCAGAATCCAGTCTAGTTTTGTTCCTCTAATTTAAAGATGAATCTGAGTTGGAATCTGCTCATTAAGGAATTGATTCAGCCCGATTCCATGTACAAAATGAAGCAAGTAAATCTCGTGTCCAATCAAATGCATTTCCAAAATTCTAGGGCTCTTTCCAAATTGAATTAATGTTAGGCCTTGGTTTGACTCAAACTTAATTCATTGCATCTGTCAATGCATTTCATTTGAGACAATTCAAACTCATTGATTTTTTGATTTCTGAGTCAAATTTGCTCATGACTCGAAACAAATCAAATTCCCAAATTCAATTGTACATGCAATGGCAACGATAATGATTAGTATCCAATCTTTATTGCATCTTGCATATTAAGCAAGCCATCGATGTGGTGTTCCCCGTAGAAAAACAGGTACGAGATCTAATAAGATTTTCAACTCTTGTTAGATGCTATGAAAATGTCAGAAAAACGTTGTTTTCTTGGCAAAAGCAGTGAATGATGTGAATGAAATAATAGGTTGAAGAAAAATGCTTCAAAGTTGTTGCAAATTGATCAGGAAAATGAGGTCAACTTTACCTGCATTTTATTTGCTCCATGTTCACTAGTTGAAAAAAAATAACTTGAAAGTTTGTGTTTGTTTGCAAAAGTTAACTTTAATAGAGTTAAAATTAAACTTGTGTCAGAATATTATTTATTGAGAATTGTATATAGTATAAAATAAAGTTAATTATTATGTTGGGCTGTGCCAGCGATGCAATATAAGTTATTACTTTGGTACGTGTATAGAGTGAGAAATAAAATTAATTTTTATTTTGAAGTATATGTATTATGTGAAATAAGTTTAAATTTTAATATTAAAATATGTATATGATGCAATATGTTAAGTTAAAATTAACAAGATTAATTATAAGGCTTAGGGTTAATTTTAATTAGGATAAACAAACACATTTTTGAACTAAAATTACTGCTTAATTAGGAACACTATCTATTATACTTCTATTTGGCATTTGTTGAAGGTTATTCTTAAAGGAACATTCTTAATTTTTCATGCATACTTTTAGTATTTGTGCACTACAAATAGGAAGAAGACACATCACATGCGGATTGGGGGTGACATGAATGTGCGAGCAGAAATGAAAAATCATCAAAATATGATCTCATCATTTGTTTGAGGTATCATGAGATGCAATAGTGGGATATTGTGTCCAAATATGTTCTTACCAAATTTAGTTGGAGTTGTGTTCAAATACGAAATTATATCCTTTACGTGTTGTGGATTGTGGGTATTGTATTTGAATACAAAATTACCTATTTTGAGAAAGATTCTATGTTATTTGTTTTTTCATATTTGTGATTTTTTCTTCAAATTTTTATCACTCTTATATAAGAATACAAAATGTTAATGAGATGATATCTCTTCTTCCTATAATATCTAACTCATTTTGTATTCTTATGCGATTTTACTTAATAGTAATTTTAATAAAACCTAAATGCCTAATAGCAATTTTAATTTCAATTTTTTGTAAGAAATTTATTAATTAATTATTAAAAATGTGGTTTTATTATAGGAATGTGAAATATAATATCAAGTCACATTTTGTACTGAATAAGGTTAGCTCTACGTAGGCATAGAAAAATGATGTATGCGGGTGATTTTGTATGCCAACACGAAATCGGATCCTGCATGTGGGGCCGTGGGGAACGAGAAATAAATTTTGTATAGGAATATATGATTGGAAGGTTATGATTTATGCATATTTTGTGCGTCCTGCGCACCATATCCTATCTCTTCTTAAAAAATAACATTATATTTTTTTTTCCATTTTTTGAATATTTAGTTATGCAATAGGGATGATATTTCTCTTTTATTTGTATTTAGTATTTCTTCGGCCTATTGTATTTTGAAAACTTAATTTAATATATTTTCTTTTTGTGCGTGACAAGAAATATAAGTAGCCACGTTATGGACTATTTTGTAGAGTTTCATGGACTCGATGAAGAAAAGTTGGCTCCTTGAATTCCTCCTTCCCTGTCTTATTTCTTTTTGTTCTTCTTTTTTTTCTCCTTCCTCCTTTTTTTCTCTTACTCTTATTCACTTCCCCGTTGTGCATCAACACTTCTATGCACGATTTAGAAATCTTTCAAACACATCCAAAAAGAATCACTGCAGTTACAGAATTGACCATTGGCATCAACGTTGAATTTGGTATTGACAGGGTGGTTGGGAGAGTGATGAAACAATAAAGCAGGCCGCCTCACGAGAAGCTTTGGAGGAAGCTGGTGTGCAAGGGAATGTAGAGGTATTATTTCACTTTCGTTCATTTCATATTCATACGATCGTCTCCTCTCTTATATGAATCACTGATTTGAGGAAAAATCATGTGGTGGTCGAAATTACAGCGAAGGCTCGGCAGATGGAGTTACAAGAGCAGAACACATTCTGCTATAAATGAAGGCATCATGTTTCCTCTGAATGTGACAGAGGAGCTTGATAATTGGCCTGAGATGAGTGTTAGGCAGCGCAGATGGGTTAGTTGCAATGCTAAATTTTCTCAAACTTCATGAAAAAATTGAAGATATTATCACATAAGAATGAGAGATTGAAATAGATGAAGAAGGGATTTACATTCTGATCAGTGTTGTTCTGGTGATCATTTCAGGTCTCTGTGGCAGAAGCAAGAGAAGGATGCCAGCATCCATGGATGAGAGAGGCGTTGGACAGATTAGTGAGGCGGCTTTCGAGCTCGATTCGTCATAAAAAATCTTCCTCTGTCGTCTGACTTCGACTTCTTCTGAGGATTAATGTGGTTGTATTGGGTGATAGTTTAATTTTCATGAACTAGCTTAGTCTGAAGCAGGAGATTTCATGAATGCTACTGTGCATTAATTTAGTTCTGAATTCTCTCTGGGATTAGGTTTAGGATGAGAATTCTTTAATCTGTTATCTAAAATCTGTAGATAGTTTTCTTTTAGAAAGATATATTTTAGAGCTTGAATTTATTGTGGATTTTGTTTTCCTTTGAATTTTAATTTTTTATTTGACCCTCGGCCTCCTTTGATTGAGACTATAAAAAAAAAAAGAAAACCAAGCTGCTCCAAATTTATTTTATATTATATATAACTCAAATATTAAAAATAAAATATTATTTCACATTTATATAAGTTTAATATTAAAAATTAATTTAATTTATATTATAATATTAAAATAAAATTCACTTTTTATCCAAAAAAAAAAAAATTTAAAGCATCCTTAAAAGTTACTGAGATTTCTAATTTACAAGCTAATCAATTAGTCTTTCTTATGGCTATAATTGATCAGAGGGCAATTGTGATCATCTTATTCAAGCTCAGTCATTTATTTTCTTAAGAGATGAATTTCAAAATTTTTATTCATTTAATTTCTTCAGTGTACGAGATTTAATCTAATTTAGTTATATTAATAAAAAATAATTTACCTTCTCTTACTATTATTATTGAATAAAATTTTCATTTAAAAAATAATGTTTACATTATATAACATTTAATACTAAGATAATAATGAACAAAACACTCTCCCAAATATATCCACCATAAAAATAAAATTGTAAACCAAATATCTTAATCATGCATGTAATACTGTTAATTAAAATTAAATAAAATATTGAAACAATGATAATACAACCCACTAAAATTTAATTAAGTGTGATAATCATATAAAAATTATTTTGTTATATACATATTATAACTTTATGACATACATAATACATAAAATACAATTTTAAGGATCAATATATAAAATTAAAATTTTGAATATTAAATATATAAAATAACTATATTTTAGTAATATACATGTAATTATTTCTTTTTTTTAAAAAAAACTTACATATTTTTAAATACACATACGGTTATTAAAAAGTGATTCCCATCATATAATTGCATGTAAAAAAAATACTACAATTCACTTTCTATAATAAATGTACCTTACAAATTGAAATTGCAGTTCATATTCTTTAATGTCAATCAAACCAAATGAAAGCATTGAGCTCAAAAGGTTTCAACTCAATTTTTAGATCAATCTTACTCATTTTAAAATTCCAGGAACCCATTAATATCTCCCAAATAAAACTAATCTTATAATTATATATATATATATATATATATACAATGATTATAGTGAATCACCTCTGCTTTGCGCTTTCTTCAGCTCTGCTGAGAGCATCAGCGAAAACATCGATGGACCAGTCCTTCAAATCCTCCTGCACAAAATTATTATGCTTTAAAAGCTCAACATATATTTAGTTTGGTGTGAGGACTAAAATGAGGACCAAAATGGTATTAGTTTAAAAAACAACAATAATAATAATAAATAAGGCATATTCTAAGTGAATTTCATAAAAATATTGTTGTTTTCGATTTACGTGATTGCACATTAATAGTTAATTGCTCCGATTAAGAGTTCTGAATCTTTAATTTAAGAGAAATTGCTACTGAATTAATTTTGATAGAACCAGAATTTATTCTTAAAATTTTACTGATTTATTGAATTATAACTGGTAGGATCAATTTAATTAATTAAATTCTAAATTATCGTCCATCTAAATTTTTTAATTTGTTTAAATTTGCAGGATTTGAATTTTTCTTGATTTTCACAATTAATCTTAAAAACATCAGTGCCTATTTAAAAGTAATATATCATTAAAACTGTTGAGCTCTTATTTGTTCATAAAAATTGTATCTCCACCACATAACTAACAATAACTACGGAAAAATAATAAGCAAGAAATAAAAGGTGTTAATGCAAGCACAAAAATCAAGATGGCTATATGCATGATTCACCCTTTATTTTCTAGTATGTAAAGATATTCCTGATAAAAGAAATCGGACAGATATAGAGACTAGAAAAATTACAAACATTTGTGGCAGGTGATCTTGCAACGCAGGTAGCTCAAAATGACCATACAGGATGTGTATTTTGCATGCAAAGCACATGAAGGTAAGGGAAGATCTATTTTGAAAAGAAGTATTATTATTATAGACACTAACCAAGTTAATGGGTTCTCCAGTTCTTATGTGTGCATTGGGTCGAGCAAGCTTAGACTCGAAAGGAGTTCTTGGACGAATTTCTTGGATTGCATCCCACTCCTCCCGAGAAAGCATCCTAACTGTTCCTTGTTCCGGAGGAGCCTTGGCTATTTTGCGTTCTAACCTTTCTTGGGCTTTGGAATCATCATACTGCAATAAAACAAGTATGCAACAGAGAATCTCATTTGCTAACCAAAAATAAAAATTTTATAGCATTGAAACAATATCAATTGCAGCCTAATCATTTCAATAGTTTTAGTTCAAAATGTAATATTAGTAATGGTATAGTTGTGCCACCAACAAGGTATAGAAAGAAGAGAGAAACCAACAATATACAAGGAATTAGATACCAAACTTCTTTTTGCTGAGGAAAAGTCTTATAAGGCATTCAACAAGTTGTCATCTTATCAGCATTTTGATGTTCTTCAATTTATGATTCTTTTTCTGAATTCTACATTAGATCTGGTTCACGAAAATCCTAGTTTTACAATGAACTTCCTCAACGACAGAAGCATCAAAGCTTCCAAAAAGTAAAAGACTAGAAGAAACATGGAAGAACACAAACTTTGTAAGAGAATGCATCACCAGGAATGCTATAATGCTTGAAGATAAAAATAAAAGACATCTACTTTTAGTAGTATCAAATTCTCTAGTTAATGCCACAGAAATAACTGAGATTGGATGCACTTATAGCTTGTTAATTCTTACAGCAAGCAAAATTAGAAGAAATAGATGCTGCTGCTACAAGCAAGATCCACATTTGCGTTGGCAAGTTTGTAGTTCAAATGCATAACAGACCCAACCCAACATGCATCGCATGCAATCACTCAAACAATTTGCACATGGGGTTTGTCACAGAAGAGAAACACATTTCAAGAACAATAAAAGCTTGTTTGTCATGCAATGAATATGCCTTACAAAGGTAATCCTAAAATAAAGTTGTCCCAATCCAAATGCCCATGAAATCATTCAATGCATTTTAACTTCGTCCTACATAATTGCTACAATGCCACATCAATGCAAAAACAATTGTTATCAAAAAATAGAACAAGATACTCAGGTCACAATTATAGTTAAAAGATGAAATACTTTAGTACTTTGGAAAAGCAAAATACATACTTTCAAACTGGATATGCATCTAAAGATGAATTGTCAAAACAGTGAGATTATTAAATTGGTTGGCACTTCAGTAGGAATATCGATGAAGCTAGGATACTAAAAATTGGTATATTCTAATAAATGAAATGTCCAACTTATGATCTCTTTGGTCAAAAGCGGTATAAAAATTAAGAATCACTGTTTGTGAAAAGAAGTTCTGACAATTACAAAAGTTTAATGAAGTAAAAAAAATGAGTAAACAATACCAGCACTACAAATGATCAGCAAATAATGCTAGGGTTAAAAAAAAAACAGCATTGACCTCTTGTATTATAGACATACCATCATAAGAATCTTAGCAAAAAGGGCGATGGCAACTGCCGTGAGGACCATTGGCATAGTCAATGTGTCGAGCCAGGCAGAGGATTCTGGCACCGGCACAAAAAACGCATCACGACCTGGATCTCTCTGGCGACGTCGAATCCGCTCTCTTGACTCAATCCGAGCCCTCAAGATATCGCCTGAAGTAGACGTCGCAGTTGGAATTTTCCTTCGAACTCGGAGTAACGATCGAAGGTGCATTTCCCAGATACTAGCACTACTGCCGCTTGCTGACCAACTTGCAGGCACAACCTTTAGGTGTCTACCTCATTAGCTTTGTGACAGAACATAAAAATTACTTATATAGAAATATTTAAATCTATCCTGAAAGACTTTTTCATTTAGATCAAAGAATAAGTAGTAAAAAGAGGAAAACTACTGTAATAGAATTTTGTATTAGAACTTTATCAGTGTTGTGGTATTTCATTGTATAAACTGATTTGTAAATTAATATAATAGCACTGATAAATTAACATGCATATTACATTACCACACATTTTCACAAAATTTACATCATAGAATCGCCATTTTTTATGATGAGAATATATGTGATATAATATATAAGATTTGTATGATATATATAGACATCTCAAAAACAAAATGCCAAAAAGTTAAAAAAACATATATTAAGTCAATTAGAATTTTTATATGGTAATACTATCTCATAGATAAAATAATTATTTTTGTCTATGTTAAACCATTGTAGAAGAGTTTTTCCACAAACGTGTAGTCCAGTGGTGGGTCATCGTCGTCATTGTCAAGGAAGAACGTCAAGCTTGCCGTGGACTTGAATCACCTGTCATCGCCATCGAATAGCTGGGAGGGAGGGCAAACTCTGTTGGGATTCTTTGAGAGCAATGTTGGTGGCACATGCACCGCCATGGATTCCATTGAGTCTGGCAGGGCCAGCCAGCATGGCAAAGAAGCTAGCGAGGAAGAAGGAGCTCTGGGATGTCAGTAGAGGAAGAGGGAGGGGTTGATGCCCCATGGCCCAATATAAATAGATTACGCAAAGGTCAGCAACTTAAGAATTTGAAGGCTGAGATTAAGGGCTTTTATACAGATGGCTAGTGAATCATCTTCCTCATCCATCTTCATGGGAGAGGGGACCTCAAAACCTAATGTGAGCCTCTTGCTCGAATTCATCAAAAAAAAAAACGTCCATTCTATCTCGTTAAGGCTTCGATGAACAAGATGGAACTGCAGAGAGGGCCTAGATGAAATCTGGGGAGCCTAACAATGTCGTGGTGCTTGGTAGATTGAGGCCCTTTATAGGATGGTGCCGCCTGAAAACTCAGGGAAATGCGATAAACTCCATAGATTTCATCATACATACAAAAAAGAAGAAAAGAATCAAATAAAAAACAACAATCTGTTGCCTTTTCTTCTCCGATCAACTCTTTTAGTTTAGACCTCTATTCCACTCGCCAGCTAGCATTGGACTCAAGGACCTCGATTTCGCCTCGAATCATTCCCCTAAGCCAATATGAGCCGATCGCGGTAGGAAATGTGAGGGGACGTTTTATTTTAAAAATAAATGTGAGGAGATGTCGCCCTTTATGCTCCTGCGTCTCACGGTTGAGATGGAAAGAGGGAGAAAGAGAGACAAATATATATATATATATATAGAGAGAGAGAGAGAGAGAGAGATGCCTCCTTGACTTGCTGCCGAGTCAAGCCAGAGGGGAAGAGCTCTATTGCCGCTGAGTGAAGAGAGGAAGGCGGAGATCTGCCGCCGCCGCTCTCAAGGGAAAAGTTGGGAGCTGGTTCTCTCCGTTGCCGCTGCCCAAACCATCCATCGGCTGACGTAGAACAATTAGTAGGGATTTGTTTGTTTGTAAGTAAGGTTAAATTTAATAAAATTAAATTTAAATTTAATGTTTTTTTATTAAAAATTATGAATAATATGAAATAAATTAATTATTATATTAAAATATATAGAAATGTGATATAAAATTAATTATTATGTTGGAATATGTGAGGGATGTGATATAAATTGATTATTATTTTAGTAACGTATAAGATATAAAATAAAATTAATTTTAAAATAAAATTAATTTTTAATATTAAATTTTATGTGTGATATGATATGTCAGGTAAAAATTAAAGTAGGTTAATTTTTAACTTTAAAATAAAATAAAATTTTCTATCAATCATGCATCATTTATATCTATAATGTACCATGGAAAGAAATCATAAATGAGGGGCTAAACTCATCATTGCCTCTTCACAAATATTATTCAATGCGAGCTCAGTGAAGTATATATGTTTGGTTTCATTCAATATAGATTCATGCAATATCTTTGCCAACCTCATTACAGTATAAAATAGCACAATACATTATATTTACATGTTTAATTGTCTGCCATGATATCAAAGAGAATTTAACATTGTAACATAAAATGTTATCCTTCCATTGCATACTGAGGTCAAATGTATGAAATAGATCATCATTGCCCACATCTTTACAAAGGCAGAGCTTCAAAAGCAAGAAACAGGATTTGAGAAGATAAAAGAAGATGAACCACAAACCATTATATAAATAGTGAAAAGTTCATAGAAAAATTAATTGTATGTACATAACAACCAAACAACCAGTTGATGTTATAAATAAGACATCCAACTAATAATGAAGATCTGAGAGGGTGGGTGGCTAAAAACCCAACCTAATAAATAATGAAGCTAGATAACAACAAAATCTGAGGTGAAAATGGGCCAAGGAAGTCATAAACACGTATAGAATAAAAGAATAAATCACCAAACTGATGTTATAAATAAGACATCTAGCCAATAATGAAGACGTGAGGGTGGGTGGCTAAAAAGCAAACTTGCAATCAAAATAGATAACACTATCCCTTAAATCATCACACAGCACATAATGTTACCCATCTAATAAATAAGCTAGATGATAATAAAACCTGTCATCAAATTGGGCCTCTCAAAACTATACATGCAAATAAACTATACGAAGAAGCTCAGAATTAAAGTATGTTATGAATTACGATTTTTTAATATGTATACAGTATCAAAAAAATAAATCAACGATAGGAGCTTAACTCATCATTACCTCTTCACAATTATTGTTCAATGTGGGCTCAGTGAAATATATGCATTTGGTTTCATACAACATGATCAGAGTCACATTTTCTTTGGGCATGTTAAAGATCTCCAATAAGTTTTATACTCAATATTATATAAGACAACTCCTCATGGATCAACATAATACATTGCATTTGCAAGTTTAATTTTTTTTTTCCATGATTCACGGGATGAGTTGACATTATAACACGGAATATGGTTAAGTTGCCCTTCTATTGCATGAAAACCAAATGAATGGTATAAATCATCATTGCTTATATCTATACTATATATAAAAGTACGAATGAAGCAGGAGAAAAAATATTTTGTCCTATCTGCATTTTTTTAATTTATAAATTCACAAAAAAAATAACAATTACGATTTAGTCCTAATATTTTAAAAACTCACAAAAACAGCAATAATTACATTTTGGTGTCAACTTTCTCACCTTCCGATAAATCAATTCAAATGTATAATGAAATTCGTAAAATTATTTATGTATATTTCGGGGACAAAATTTCTAAAGGTAAGGTTAATTATGACATCCGAAATTTAATTTTAGATGTAAAATTTTGAGTTAATTTGAACACAAAATGAATAAATTTGGATCTTAAATAAATATTTTTAGAATAATTTATAAGGACATGAAAGGCTTGAGACTAACTTATAATTATTCCTTAAACAAATATAAAAAATGGCTGCTGAATTTAAAACTCATAAAAATAGCAATAATTGTATGTTGGTCTCAAAGTTTTTACCCC
>KZ451993.1:1021228-1095520 GCA_002786265.1 Apostasia shenzhenica
TCACATTTCAAAACCTTCATAAAATAAAACAACAATTAGCATATGCAATTAAATAATAAATATATAAATACGTAAAATAATTTCATACTTATAAATTTCGGATCGAATTTTTTTCGGATCGGATCAACATCGACCCGGATCCGACCCTGCAATACTTAAACGGAGCGGGTTGATTTTTCGGAATAATCGTTCGGATCAAAAAATTATTCCGTTTCATAAGATAATCGGTTCGGATCACGGATCGGATCGGATCAAGATCCGACCCATTTACACGCCTAGGCACGAGGCGGAAGAAATCCCTTTTTTTTTGCCCTACTTAAACTTCGCTTTATAGATATAAACCACCGTAAAATTAAATTAATTAATAATTTTAAAAATGTATTTATAACTAATTAATATGTTAAAGATTATGCAAAATATAAGTTAAAAGAATCAAATAAAAAACAACAATCTGCTGCCTTTTCTTCTCTGATCAACTCTTTTAGTTTAGACCTCTATTCTACTCGTCGGTTAGCATTGGACACAAGGACCTCGATTTCGTCTCGAATAATTCCCCTAAGCCAATATGAGCCGGTCGCGATAGAAAATGTAAGAGGACGTTTTATTTTAAAAAAAAATGTGTAGAGATGTCGCTTCTTATGCTCCCGCGTCTCACGGTTGAGATGGAAATAGGGAGAAAGAGAGACAGAGAAATAGAGAGAGAGATGCCTCCTTGCCTTGCTGCCGAGTGAAACCAAAGTGGAAGAGCTTTATTGCCGCTGAGTGAAGAGAGGAAGGCGGATATCTGCTGCTCTCAAGGGAAAAGCTGGAGCTGGTTCTCTCCGTTGCCGCTGCCCTAACCATCCATCGGTTGACGTAAAACTAAGTAGGAATTTGTTTTTTTGTAAGTAAGATTAAATTTAATAAAATTAAAATTGATATTTTTTTATTAAAAATTATGAATAGTATAAAATAAAATTAATTATTATATTAAAATATATAGGAATGTGATATAAAATTAATTATTATGTTGGATATATAAGAAATGTGATATAAGTTGATTATTATTTTAGTAACGTATAGAATATGAAATAAAATTAATTTTTAATATTAAAGCCTATGTATGATATGATATGTCAGGTAAAAATTAAAGTAGGTTAATTTTTAACGTTAAAACAAACAAGGTAAGACTGATAAATGTGATAAAAAAAACTATAGGAGTGATAATCGGGTCGAATTTGCTAGACAGATCACTTACAAATCATTAATGGCATTCTTATTTTTAAAACCTTCAATTTTCAGAACATTTTGGTAGATTAATTAGACTTTCAAAACTTTACAACTTAATTTTTTTTTCAAATTTCTTCATTGACTTTGAGTCAATTTGGAAATGAAATCAACCTAAATTGTGTATTATCATTCTTAAAAATTTTCACCTTTATTGTGAATATTTGATAATTTTTTTTAATTTTTTTTTTCAAAGTAATAAACTTAAATAATTCAATTAATTTATATTTTTTTTAATAAAATTGAGATTAAATCAATTCAATTTTTTCGATAATCATGTCTTAAATAATAGACCACATATTCATGAAATTAAAAAAAATTTATGTTTCCTTTGAACGTTCATAATTTTAATTCAATTAAAATGTTTAGGTTATTCATTTTGCCTCTATTTTATTCAATTGGGCTTTAATAAAATTTGTTCAATTATGTATCATCATATTTAAAATACAAAATAAATATCAAAATTTTTAAATAATATAATATTGAGATAATTTTTCTGTTAATATAATTTGTATTATCAAAAACTTCATTGTGCCTACGTGATATGAAGTGTGATCTTGTGCATTAAAAGATAATGTCAAAATTTTTAATAGTGTAAATATTAGTGATAAAATATTTTTTTTTATGAATAAATAATTAATTTTTTTCTTCTAATTATATAAAAATTAATATAATAAAAAGCGACGTCTTTACTCCCTTTATATGTTAGCATTATATTTAAAATATCATGCACTAATTTTTTAATATAAAAAACAGCAAATTAATATATTAGTTAAGTTCAGGTGATCTTTTGGAGTCACTTTAAGTAAGTTCAACAAACTCAAAATAAATTTAAAACTGAAATATTCTATTAATAATAATGGAGCACAATAAAAGAGTTTTATTATTTAAAAAAAGGTAAATTGCACAGGAGCCCTTGAAGTTAAAATGACGCTGCAAATAGGTCTCACATTTTGAAAAGCCTAGATTTGAATCCCGAGTTTGTGTTTGCATTATCATTTGGTCCCTTAGTTTAAATATTACTTTTTTGGATGGTCCAGTTAGACAGTAACAGTTAAATTTGACTATTAGTCATATTTATATGAACCAAAATGCCCTTATAACAATAACAACAACAACCAAGCCTTAATCCCACTAGGTGAGGTCGGCTACATGAATCATTAATTTTCATTGCGCCCTATCAGTTACCAAATTCTTATCTAAATCTAAGTAACTAAGATCACTCCTTATAGTTTCTTGCCATGTCTTCTTTGGTCTCCCTCTTCCTCTTTGTACATAGGCAAAATTCAATAACTCAATTTTTCTAACTGGAGCTTAATTGAGGTGCAATACCAATTTTCTTTCGGATATACTCATTTCTCATTCTATCCTTTTCATGTATATCCACACATCCACCTTAACATCTCATTTCTGTAATATTTATTTTATTTGTATGTTTCCTCTTTGCAGGCTAGCATTCTGCACCATATATCATCGCTGGTCTTACTACAATTTTATAAAATTTATTCTTGATTCTGGATGAAATTTTTCTATCACACAACACACCAGAAGCATTTCTCCTTCTCCATTTTACCCATTCTGCTTGAATCTTGCTAATAACGTCATTATCTATTTCGCCATCATTTTGTATAATTGATCCAAGATATCTAAAGCCCTTATAACTCTTTTAAAATACTTTACAATAATGTGGATAATGGGTAAAAAATCTGAAGGTAAAATAGTAAAAAGCCAGCAAATTTCAGACGTGGGACCAAATGGCAACACAAACATAAACTCGAGACTTAAATCTAGGTTTTTTAAAATATAAGATCTATGTGTAATTTTTATTCTAACCTCATAAGCTCCTATGCAATTTATCCTTAAAAAAATGTAAAGCAATTAAAAATAAGGGGGATTTACGTACAGAACATTGAATTCATCACAAATTACGCATTTCATCATCATTTAGTAAATATTACGCATATCACACTCTCCTTATTGTTACAATAGAAATGTAAAACCCATAAGCAATATAAGGAGAGTGTGATATGCGTAATATTTACTAAATGATGGTGAAATGCATAATTTGTGAAGAATTCAATGTTTTGTACGTAAATCCCCCTAAAAATAATTAGTAATTCAGATCAACAATTATTGTATATTTTGGTTGTAGAGGCTGCGCCCGTCCGGCCGTCCCCACTGCTCTCCTTCTGGAGAGAAGGAAAAGGCCGGGCCCGAATCCCGTAAACCCACGCAGGCGGTTACCACCATTCTCTTCTTTGCTGTGCTATCAACCTTTGGCTTATCCTTTTCCCTCGGAGGAAAGGGTAGGTTGCCTTTTCTCGCTCCCCTCTCTCTCGAGTTCGGAGAGAGAAACAGTGAGGAAAGGATAATTTAAGACTCGCAGAAATACGGGGGGGACTTGGTTCCAGAAGATGGGTTCCGAGGGGGGAGAATCGCGTGTTGTCGGTGAGTTCTGATATCTTAACTTCGCCCTTTATCTTGCTTTGTATGTGAATTTTGTTCACTCATTGAAATTATAATCTTTCTTTGTTGTTCTTATGGAAGCTGATTTGTTGCCCTAGAATTTGCTTCGAGCGTAGATAGGGGGAAATTCGTCGGCGAGGGGATTATACACTTCTTACCTGGTCGTAGAAAGTATAATTTGGGATGGTTCTGGATTAGGTTGTAGTGCTGGATTTGAGTGCATAAAATATGACAGTGTAATTGTTGGAAAAGCGTACTATTTGTGTTTCCGCATGCTTAGGTTTTTTTAGATCTTTTTCTTTGAGTAATCAATATTTTAAGTGAACATCAAATCAAAAAAAAAAAAATCTTAAGTGAACAGAAAAGGGAGAATTGAAATGCTCTCCAGGTTACAACGAGCTGTTTTACTATGTTTTTCTTTTGTTCTTCAGATTGTGTTTTTGAGAAATTGCAGTTAAAAAAGGCAGTTTTTTGGTTAGGATCTTGCTTCTGTATTGCTTTGTTTTAAAAGTATAATCAAAAGCCTAAGAATAAATATAGTCGTTGCTGCTCTCAAACCCATATGGGAAATGTTGAATCTTGAAAGTTGATGATTATGATGAAACTGGAAGCATATAGAACCTTAAAACATAAGCCTTTGTTGCTCACATTTCATCACGGCTCTGACCAGAGAAATGAAGAGTAGGAAAGCAGAGAGTGGCGAAGAAGCTCTCTCCCTCCACAGAACGCCCTCACTCAAGAAATTGAGTATAAGTTAATCAAATGATGACAAATTAAAGGGAGGGTCAGGAGGAGTGCTGAACAAGAGATATATTCATGGAAGAGTTCAAAGTCTTCATCCTTTTTCTTTTCACCAGTCTTTCATATATTGAGGAAAGTTGATTTGGTTAGGTTACCTGGTTATACTTGAGGACTGCTCAGTAGTATCCTCTTCTGGAATACAGGTACTAATCCTTGTTTTGTGTTCCCTTAAGTGTCTGATATGTTTGATAATAGCTAAAATAACTAGTGGAAAGTTCTTGTGATAGTTTATCAAGGATATCTCATGATTTAATTTACCTTATTGTAGTGGCTGAGAACAGATAAACATTAAACAATTGATAAGTGATGCCGCGTGATTTGTGAAAGCAAATCACTCGACCGATAGAGATTTGTGCTTAGAGATATGTTTGCGACAAAATATCTAACATGCAATATTTCAGATGCTGTAGAATGAAAGTAAATGAATAATGATTAGGAGATTAAGCTAAGTTTCTATAATTATACCCACCTGCGTATTCACATATACTTTTTATGAAATTTGTAAGTAATTAGAGATCCAGCATAAATTCAGGAGAACTATGCAAATCAGATGGGAACCTATCAACTTCTGAGGAGAGTTAACTATTATCATTAAACTTAATTACCTTAAACATGGGTGCAGATTATCATCAATTTAATAGTATTCCTTCCATGGATTTCACAAAGCAGAGAACATAATTATGTTCCAGAAATTTATTATGTCCTCATCTGAATCCAAATTCCCTTTTGATAAAGCCAAATAGAGCAAGGAGCCATGGAATATAGGATGAACATCAAACTACTGGAAATTCAAGAGAATTGCTAGCAGCAAAATAGAGAAACTGCAGCATTCAAATTCAGATTGTTTAGTCAAAGCATAGGAAATTTCAGTTCCAATCAACATTTACCTTAGAATAATAGAGACTATAACAACATTCTGATTAAGCACAGAGTTAACAAGGAGATTAGGAACATGAAGTTTAAATAGAAAACCGGAACGAAAATGGGATTAAACCCAAAAAACCTCAAGTAGCCAAGGGAAATCTGCAGCCCCTCTTCGTTCCTAGGTCCAAATCGGCGCCGCCTACATAGATCAGCCAAGGAAGGAGAAAACACTTTTTTCAACTCAAACTTTGGTGAAAGTCTCATCAACAGCAGCTCCCTCCTCAACTCCAAACTCCCAGCTTTATAGAAGAGGAAGACAGATTGGAAGTTGCCAGCTGAGCGTGACGACGTTGCGTCGTCATGGTGACAAGGCGAGAAATTCATAGAAATCCGTTGGTCGTGCTAACCGAATGTGGCTTGGCGAAGCAAGCGTGGTTGAGTGAAGCACATCACAAGACTACAAGAGAAAGAGGAGGCCCGATCCAGTTTAGGGCTAGATGTGATATAATTAAAGGTGAAATTACATTCAAGACTTTATATTTTAGCTGCATCATGAATAAGTCCAAAGCTTGCCTAATTTGAATCAAATTGATTCAAGATGAACTATTCTTGAACCTAATTTGATCCAATCTACATACAAGGCTCAAATCAACCCATAATATATACATGACATCAAAGTGGGCATTCTCACCGATTTAAACATAGTGTACGACTCATAATGACTCAAATAAAATATGTAAAAATAAAAATAATTATGTACAAGTTAATAAATTGTTATAATATACACTCGAGGTTATAGATTATAACAAAGCTATTGGCATGGGTGATCTGGCCCTGCATCAATAAGTGTTCATAAGCACATAATTTATATTTTCGGAAGTTATCCAGAAATTCAGGTGCAAATTAGGATACTTAATGATGAAAATAGGTAGAAGTATGAATAGTCTAGATAAGGTAGTAAAGGGACTGATAACAAAAAATTATTTTTCCTTAAACTAATGATATTAGACTATGATAAACTAATGGTGTTAGACTTATTCTAGTTTTGTAAGTGTAATTCATTATAAATAAGCATGAACGAAGTGCTTATCAATGGAGTTTTGTGTTTTAATTGGTGATTTTTTGGTATCAATACTATTCCTTAGATATTGACGAACTTTAGTGCTGTTTTGCGAGGAATATAAATTTGTTGTTTTGCTAGTTTTGCTTATTCTTTCCCATCGGGCTATTTGATATGATTTTGAAGACTAAAATAATTCTAAATGAATTTAGAAAGAGTATATTAATACCTATTTATTAAAATTAAAGTAATATATAAAATTTTCCTAGCTATAGAAGAATCAAATTAATGAATCATTATTAAAAAATTTAGAAAAGGTTAATCGAACATAAATTACATTGTAATACTAGGATATCGTAGAGCCAGCTCAATTTTATGCCAAGTAAATTTACTATAAAAGCTATTCGTTTATTGAGGAGTTTAATGAAAAAATTTAGGTAAATAAAAGAAGATCTATATTTAATTTTCATTGATTTAGATAATACTTACGATAAAATCCCAATAAAATTGCTATGGAGAGTTTGAAGAAGAAAAGATTTTGCATTACTTATATTCAAGTTATTAAATACTTGAATAAAGGGGTTGTCGCTTGTGTTTAGTTTTAAGTTTATATCTTTTTACTTTAATTATGGAGGTTCTCATCGGGCACATTCAAGAGAAGGTGCCATGATATATATTTTTTTACAGTTGATATTATTTTTGTTGATAAAATTAGAAATAGAGATAAAATAAAACTAAAGTTGTGGAGGAATCTTAGAATCTAAAGGTTTCATCTTAGTTAATCTAAAATTAAATATATTGAGTGTAAATTTAGTTAAGATATAAGTTATTATATTGGTGATGTGATCAGTTTAGATGTCTCGATCAATCATATAAAGTAACGATAAAATATATTATGATGTTATTACTAGGATTAAAGTAGAATGAATTAAGTGAAAAAATGCATTTGGCGTTGTGATAGAAGATTTTGCTTACGCTTAAAAGTAAATTTTATAGGACGTTAATAAGATCATTTATGTTATATGGTACTGAATGTTGACTTTACAAAGTAAAAATATATAAATAAATGTCACAAAAATAAGAGTACTATGGTCAAGATTTTCAAAATTGGACTGATCATAGAACCGGTAGAACGAAGGGTTTAACCGTTTATGGTTTTAATGTTCAACTGGGGTTGAACTACAGTCTAACTATAATGATTTAATAATGCATAAATATTTATAAAATATAATTTTATAATAATAATAATAAATACAATATATCATAAAATTTATGATGAGATTAAAAAACTAAAATTTAACAATATTAAATTTTTTTAAAAATTATCAAATAACAAAAATTATAAAGTTGTTCTTATAATAAATATTAAAAGGTAGGTAGAGTTTTAAAAAAATAAGAATTAAATAATATTAGGTTTTATTTTTATAAATAATAAATAATGAGGTTTAGTCTTACAAAAAATTAATTAAATGATTGTTAAATGAAAAAAGACTATCTTTTACTATCTCCCTTGCATAATGCATAGTAAGATTTAGTTTCATGTTGTGAAGGGGAGGCACAAAATCATCTTCATATTACTTTATAGTTAGAACTCCTTAAGAGAAACTTTTGGGCTGGTCGGTTCAACTATAACAGTCAACTGGTTTTCCGGCTCAACTCCGGTTCTGGCCAGTTCAATCCCGGTTCAATGCAAAGCCAGTTTTGAGAATTGACCAGACTGGTTAGACCATCGGTTCACATTTCAACCGATTGAGCCAGCCGGTCTGGTTTTTAAAACATTGGCTATGATGGAAAAATGGGTATATATAAATTGGCGGAATAAAAAATTAGTATATTTTGGGGCATTCTCAATTGAGGATAAGGTCAGAGAAAGTTGGTTTAACTGGTTTGGGCATATAAATTGTATCTTAATGGAAGTTTCGGTGTAAAATGTTGGGTTATTGGATTTTTTCATATAAAAAGAGGAAGTGAAAAATCAAAAAGACATAATAAGAATTATAAGGAATAACCTTACATATTTGGAGATAAATGATAAGTTGTTATTTGATAGAGTGCAATGAAAATAAAGGATCCATATAGTCGACCTCACCTAGCGAGACAAATGCTTAATTGTTGTTATTATCAATTTTATTTATTTGTTATAGAATTAAGGTATAATGATTAATATGAAGGAATGCATAGTTCTTTGTGATAAGAAGATGCATATCAACTTATTGGAAAAGTTTTATGAGTTGCTATCAAAGTAGTTATGCTATATTTGAGAAATTATTGTGCAGTGAAATGACTATATTTTGGGGCTTGAGGTTGTTGATAGCAGTGCCATATATTTTTTTTTAATGGAGAAGATGGCTACAATAAAAATTGTTATTACCTTGGTCATTGTTGAATATTTTACAGTCTTAAGGTCTCGTTTGATTAGAGTATGTTTTTGGGATGTTTAAAGTCTTTTTGAGATGGTGAGAGAAAGAAAATTATTTTAATGTTATGATATGAAATAAAATTATTTTATTTCGCGAATTGTGTTGGATATGAAATAAAATTAGTTTTTTAATTTATAGTTTTTTAGACTCCAACGAAACGAGGTCTTATATGTCTAAGGGAGAGTTGAGTTCCATGTTATTTCATTGTTATGTCATGTTAATTAGAGAAAGTAATTATTTATTTTAATGACATGTATAATAAAAATTATGAAATTTTTACTTTAAAAATGATATCTAAATGTTAACATATTTAGATAATATAACATCATCAAAATAATATTGAACCAAACACCCCTTAAACCATTATGATTAACACTATAGTTATCTAAAACAACTTGCGCTATACATGATCATGAAAATAACTTTACCTAGCAAAACTGCATGTGTATTGATGTCAGATTGATAGTTGTTTGTGATACAACATAACTTGGATATGAATCACAAATGAAGTCTAGTTTGTATGAGCTATGCTTTTATTTGTGATTCACGGTGCTTATGTTCTGCGAGTGAGCTCACAAGAAATCATTACACAGTTTTGCTTGTACCAAAGCTGCTGATTGGGGAACATAATGGATCCATCAGTGTAAAAAATAAATATACTTCTGAAATATGTCAAATATGATGAATTCAAAACTTGCTGTAAAATTTTTCTACAATAGGAAATGGTCCTTGCTATTTCAATGAAGAAGTCCAAAGTATACTACTTGTAGATTATATGCTTTTTGTTTATTCAATATAATAAATTATTTTTTTTCTATCTGATTATTGATACCAAAGTGTCGGTGCTCAGGTACCAATGGTTATTTGTGTAGCATGTGGTGGATCTGTAATTAAAATGCACATGAAGCTCTTTTAGTTAAAGGCATGTAGCCAAAGAAATGCAAGGACTTTTTATATGCATTGTTTTTTAAGTTGAACAAACCATGCTAAATTCATGCATCTAATGTATTATTGAAAGAACATGGTTGTTTGACATATGGTGGCCATTATAAATGTTCCTATTTTTCGTTCATATGTTGGCATATGAAAGCCTGTACCATGCTTGTCATACTGTGATGATTTATAGTTCTTAGTTGTTTGATATTAAAATATGAAACATTTTTAATGTTCTCTTGTATACTGCATTAATCCTACATAATCTGTTTGGCTCATTGGCTAAAATAGTCATGACTTTTTATATAACAATATGGAAATTTTATGGATTTTTTTTTTCATAATTTATATTGTGTTATTGTTGTTTTTTAAGTAATAACTATTTTAGCCAATGTGCCAAACATCGCGAGTTTGTTATCGTTTTGTTGTATACCATGCTATCTGCAAGATGAACATGTATATCTTATGCTGTTTGTCCTCAGTTCCGCGAAACTTCAGATTACTGGAAGAGCTTGAAAGGGGAGAGAAGGGTATTGGTGATGGAACTGTGAGCTACGGTATGGATGATGCTGATGATATTTTCATGCGATCCTGGACTGGAACTATCATTGGTCCTCACAATGTACGTTAACATCGTTGTTTTCTAATCATTGTGGAGTGAATTATACTAATGTGATCTACATTGCCTTCCTTTGCAGACTGTTCATGAGGGTCGGATATATCAGTTGAAGTTGTTCTGTGGCAATGATTATCCAGATGATCCCCCAACAGTCCATTTCCAGACTCGAATAAACATGACATGTGTTAACCTGGAATCAGGAGTGGTAATTGTCTCAAATTTCTTGTTCTTATCTCATCATTGTCATAGATATCTTTTTCCAGCAACTTCTGTCAGCTTTTCATTTATAATCATTTATAATTACTGTTGTATTTCATGTTAATTTTAGTTTGTACAAAATGTTGGATATATAGCCTCTAATTATGTTTGTTCTATTCCTTTACCTTTATGTTCATTTTGCAGCATTATTCAGGTTAAATTACGTTTGGATCACAGTGGTTGTGGAATTATTCATGTTGCTCTATGTTTTTTTGGGTATCATTTCACTTTGGTCTTCCTTCAGTTTTTAATTCTCTTGGGTCTCAGAAACTTCAAATGAATTTCGATGTGATCATTTTAGATAATCTCTGTTGATAGTTGAATGAAAGAGCAAAATCGACTACTCTGTTTTCCCCTTCTCTTTTTTGACGCTGCACGTTGGTACTTTTCATTATTTCATGCATGAATCGCTCACATTTACTTTGTATTCAGTATATGTTGTCATCTTAGTTGCATCTCAATCTTTGGCGTAAGGCTTTTAATCCAAAAAGATGGCTTAGAACTTATTTGTATCAGAAATCTTACAGGTCGAACCAAGCCTGTTCCCCATGCTTGCAACCTGGCGAAGGGAATACACAATGGAGGACATATTGATGGCTCTAAAGAAGGAGATGGCTTCTCCTCAGAATAGAAAGCTGCAGCAGCCTATTGACGGTAAGCACTCCTCTCAAACTTCTTAAGACACATAATTTCCAGATTATATATATGCAATTTTAAAATCTCAGCAAATTATGTATTTGACCATTGATTCTTCTGTATTACGTAACAACCCCTAACTGTGATTGCATCTTAGCCAAGTCTGAATTCTAAATTTCAAAGTACTTAAATTTAATATTTAGTTCAGCATGAAAAATGAACTAGAGTAGTTTAAAGAAGATTGAATAGTCTTAAATATGTTGGTCAAACTTTACTCATCCGTGGCCATCTCATGTGAGAAAGTTTTGTTTTATCCCCCGACAGACCGGTTTTTGAACACCACAAAATATCAGACTGTAGCATTCATTAAATTATATTCTTAAACCATGGTTTGAGAAAATTACACTTTCAACCTTTAGTCTATTACGCAAGCTTCTCAATTCTTTTTTAAACACAACAAAACCATAGTAATGTTATTTTCTATTGTTTGAAAAAAATGAGAGGGACGTATCATTGTTAAGTCCTAAGCCCCAAATGAGAAATGCAGAGGGTTGCGTTAGACATGTCTACCGTAAAACTTATCGAACAAATATGACATGAGAATTTAGAGAAGTATAAAATAGCTCGATAAGAATCCATAAAATGTAATTTATAATGTAAAAAATGTAGCTTTTAAAGATCTATAAAGTTAGACATTAAAGACGGAGAAAGATATATATACAAGCTTGTAAGACAAAAGATAAAAAAACTAAAGACCTAACTGAAGTAAAATGTATTAAATATAATGATAAAAAAATACTTTTTAAGGAAGCAGATATTCAATGTAGATGAATAAATTATTTTGAAAAACTTTTCAATAGCTGTTGTGATAATGTGGTTTATCTTACTGAATTTAGCATGCAAAAAGAAGATAAAATTACATCCGGTATATTAATAAAGCTGAAGTTTGAGAAGTTTTAAAAAAAATGACGTGTAAAACGTAATAGGACCAGATAATATTCTAATAGATGTTTGAAAATGTATGACAGATGAAGGAATGTTTTGGCTTATTAAGTTGTTTAATATAATTTTGAAGATTAAAAAATGTCAATGAATGAAGAAAAGAGTATATGAGTTTTATTTTAAAAATAAAGACGATATATAAGATTGTGTTGATTATAGAGGAATTAACTTAATGAGTCTCGCTTTAAAATTTTGGGAGAAGATGATCAAGCATAGATTACATCGTGATACTAGAATAACACAGAACCAGTTTAGTTTTATGCTACACAAATCTACTATGCAAAGTATTTATTTGTTGAAAGGTTTAATAGAAATGTTTAAGGAAAAAAAAATCTACATTTGTTTTTCGAGAAATGCTTTGAAAAGTTTTTAAAAAGACAGGAGTCTGCACTACATATTTCAAGTTACTAAAGACATGTATAAAAAATTATTATTTGTATTCGGACGCAAGGAGATTTAATTAAATATTCTTCTATTACAGTTGGATTTCACCAAGACCTGATTTTAAATATTTTGTATTGGTTATGAAAGTCCTGTCTGGACATCTTCAATATGAGCTGCCTTAATGTATGCTTTTTACAGATGATATTTTCCTTGTGGATAAGACTAAAGAGCGGTCTAAGGTAAAATGTGAGTTGTAGAAAATTAGAAAAATACTTTAGAGTTTAAAGGGTTTTTTTTTAGTAGATCAAAAGTTGAATATATGGAGTGCATATTTGGTCCAAAAAAGAGTACTTGTATTGATGATGTGACAATTAGTGATCAAATTATAAGGAAGAGTGAGTATTTTTGATACTTTAGATTAATCATACCAAATGGTGAAATAAATAGTGATGTCATTAATAGGATTCAAGCAATGTAGATAAAGTAGAGAAATGCATCGGGTGTATTATGTGATGAAAAAATTTCACTCAAACTTAAAGGTAAACGATGTTATATGGTGCCAAGTACTGGCCTACAAAATAGAAACACACAAATTAGATAAGTGTTATAGAAATGAAAATATTAAAGTGAATGAGTGAGTATACGTGAAAGAATAAGATAGAAAATGAGTATATTCTCGGGAAGGTTAGAGTAACTTCAATTGAGAATAAACTCAGAGATAGTCAGCTTAAATAGTTTGAACATATAAAGTGTAGGTCAATAGAAAATTCAGTAAAGAAAGTTAAATTATTGGTCTTGTTTATGGAGAATTATTAGATTTTGTCTATATAAAAACAGATGAGGAAGACCAATAAAAATATGGCGTATTTAGTGTTAAATAAAGATTTGTTATTTGATAGAGTGTAATTAAAATAAATGATTCATGTAGCTGACCCACTTAGTGGGATAAAGGCTTGGTGGTGGTGGTTATTGTTGTTAAAGAAATGAGAGGCTTATCTGTGCTTTCAAAATCTTGGGATTTAATTTAGGGAAAATTACACCTAGGTCTTTGAGTTTAACACTTAAAAACGCGCTGGTTCACATTTTTTAAATTATAACATCGGGGTCCCTGAGTTTTAATAAATTATCAAATGAGTCTTTTTTTATTTTTTTATTATTACAATTTTTTATAATTACCATTTTACCCCTGCCCCTCTCTCTCTCTCCTCTAGATCTTGCGCACACTCGCGGGTCGCACAGCTGCCGGCGTGTTGCGCTACCGTCGGCGGGTCGCGCGGCCGTCGGTGGACACGCCGCTGAACCTGCCGGCGGCTGCGCAGGCCGCGCGCTTGCGCGGGATCGGGAGAAGAGAGAGGGGCAGGGGTAAAATGGTAATTTTAAAAAATTTTAATAATAAAAAAATAAAAAAAGAACCCATTTGATAATTTATTAAAACTCACGGACCCCGATGTTATAATTTAAAAAGCGTGAACCTGCGCGTTATTATGTGTTAAACTCAGGGGCCTGGGTGTAATTTGCCCTTTAATTTATAATGAAGGGCTAACCATAATCTTGGGATTTATTATGATGTTGAGTAATATTACACTTCCCCAATAAATGACTTCAAATTTTGAATCTAATTAGGATTCTTACGTGACAATGATGTTGCATAGGCAAAAAAGTTACTTTTATCTATATAATACCATTGCCTCATAGGTACCACATAAAAATCCTAGTTGAATTTAAAGTTTAGGGCCCCTTGTAAGGTATTTCTATTTGATGAGATGAAAAAAAAAAAACTGACATGTTGGAAATGAAACTTAACAGGGAATGATGATGGCAGAGTGGAGCAGAAGGGCTTGGTGCTGAAGTGCGCTATCCTCTGAAATCTTGGAGATTGAAGCTACAAATGTACATATTTATGCCTCTGGGTTTATAATGCTTTTTAGATCAGATGGCAATCAATGTTTGCAGAGGATGTTTCCATCATAGTTTTATGAGATCTATCCTTATTATTATGCTGTGTAAATCAAAAATATACATGAAATAATCAGCAAATTATCTGTTTTTTGTTTCTAATATCGAAATTTTATATCATTGCATTGATATATGCTGCTTGATTGAATATTATATTTAGCAAACTAGTTTTAGTATCTATTCAGATACTCAGTAAATGAATAAGTTTGGTTAAGTATATGCTTAACTTGTCTATTTCCAAAGCTATTTGTAGAGAAACATATTAAAGATGATGGATCTCATATGCACGAGAAGTTATTGGGTTCGGACGGCGCACCGTCCGGAACCCAATCAGAGGGCGCCACGTGTGCCATACAGCTGGGTCCGGGCACACGTGGCTCCCTCTGATTGGGCGTCCGAACGGTACAAGAACTTCAGTAGTTTTTTATAATTAAGGCTGCTTCATTAAATGAAAAGGGACCTTCATGGGATCACCATTATTATCTCTATAAATTAAACTGCTTTGTCAGTTTTTTGACCTTTTAGAAATTCATGATTCCATTTGCATGAGGACTCTGCTTTTATGGTTAGCCCTACACATATGATATTTTACAGGATTTCGTGTGTTATATGACATTTTATTTTGCATGAATGTATGATATTATTGACTTTTTAAGAAATTAGGTTTGATAATATTTTGTGATCATTAGTAAATGAATAATATTGATGTTAGTGCATATGATTCAATATTATTATTTGCATTTGGTTTAATATTATTATAATGTTATATTATTTATATAAATTGATTGATTCATTTAATGACATGTTTAGATAATGTTATAAAACTTATGATATCACCTTAATTAATTGTAATGAAAGGTAATGTGTTTAAATTTATTTTTTGTTAATATCTTTTAATATAGTGCAATACATTAAAATTTAAAGATTTTTATTTTAGTAGATTAAAAATCGAATATATAAAGTGTAAATTTAGTCAAGATAGAAGAACTTGTAGTGAGGAGATAATAATTGATGATCAAATTATCAGAAAGAGTGAGTGATTTAAATATCTTGAATTAATCATACAGAATAGCGGTGAAATAGATGGTAATGTTATTAGTAAGATTCAAGTGGGATGGATAAAATGGAGAAATGAATTTGGTGTATTATGTGATAGAAAAGTTTTATTCAAACTTAAAAGGTAAATTTTATGAAATGATTATAAGGTCAGCGATATTATATAGTGTTGAATATTAGTCTACGAAACAGAAATATACAAATAAAATAAGTGCTGCAAAGATGATGGTGTTAACGTGGTTGAATCGGTACACGCGAGAGGACAAGCTTAAAAAGAGTCAGTTTAGCTGATTTGGACATATAAATCATATGCTAATAAAAACTCTAGTAAGGAAAGTTAGATTATTACATATTACCTATATAAAAAAGAGAAAAATGAAAACTAAAAAAAATAATAAGAAAGTATAAGGAATGATCTCACATGTTTAAATTTAAATAAGAATTTATTAGTTGATAAATGTAGTGAAAATAAATTTTTCATATTGCTTACTTAGTAGGATAAAGATTTGGTTTATTGTTATTGTATTTTTTAATATAATAATATTAAATTAAATAAATAAAATTTTATAAGTAATATAGATATTTAGATAGCATTAATATATAAATAATATGAATATGTAGATAACATTTAGTCGAGCAACCCTTAAATAGGTTCGCAAAAGAATCGATGCAGGCTGGTCCATCTTCCTGCTGAGGGACCAGAAGTTTGAACTGTAGCTCTTATGTTGTAACAGCTAAAAAAAAGTCAATGTTTTTTATTTTTATTTGATATATTACATAATTTTTAATATAATAAATCAACTTTATTTTATTTCGAACGTTTATCTCAATATATAAAATGGCAAACTTAGTTTTTCATATAAATATTAAGGTAAATTACATTTGGGTCTTTGAAATTAGATGGGCATTGCAAATGAGTCATAATCTTTTAAGAATTTTAATTTAGGTTGTATGGTATTAGGATTAAAATCAAGATCAAAATTGTACTAGTTTAAAAAAAAATAATAATAATAAATAAATTTTTTTAATCATTCTACAAAAATTTTAACATAAAAAATATTATTTTACTTTACATATTCAATAATTTTTAATAAAAATATCAATTTTATTTCACATCCTAGACCAAAATATTTGAATCGAGTATTTTGATTTAGGATGTGAAATAAAAACACTATTTTTATTAAAAATTATTGAGTATGTGAAGTAAAATAATATTATTTTACATTAAAATTTATGTAAAATAATTAAATTTTTTTATTTATTATTATTATTTTTATTATTTTTTAGATAACTAGTACTATTTTTATCCTCGCCAAAGAGGGGGCTCAGATTGTTTTTTGCACTACAGTTAGGTGACCTACTTACCATCTCTTTTAAGCTCCTCCTTTTTTGTCTCACTCCTAATTTAACCGCTCTTTATTTTTCTCTTTTCATAAAATATAAATTTATTCTCTTCTTTTTATTTTTATAAGTTTAGTAAATTTCACATATAAGTATGCTTCTTAACCTAATAAATAGAAATTTAAATTTAAACTATTAAAATTTAAAATGAAGAATTTCAAAGTTTAATTCTCCTGATCTTCTTTTCAAAAAAATTAAAATTAAAAACATGAAATGTTAAAATTTGAAATAATAAAATTAAGAAATTTAACTTCTCCCTACTGTTCTCTCCACTCCAAAAATAAATAAATAAAAGCTTTAAAATATCAAAAAGTTATTAACAATTTGAAATAAAAGTAGTGTTCAATTTCTCCATTTGTTTCCCACTTTCTCATCTCTAAAAATAAAAATATTTTAGTATTTTAATATTTTTAGTATTTAAATTTATATTTTATTGTTTGCAGGCGGGTCGGGAGGAGATTGCCTCTCTCCCTCCTCCCGATCTGCCGCTGCGCGTGCCCGTCGCACGGCCGCGCGGTTGTCGGATCAGGTGGAGAGAGGGACGGATAAGGGTATAATGATAATTTTAATATTTTTTAATAAAAAATAAAAATAAAAAAAAGCTCAGATGATACTTTTTTAAAAACTAGGGACCTCGAAATTATAATTTTGGTCTGTGTGATGATAATCCTTAAACTCAGGAACCTGAGTGTAATTTGCCCTAACTAATTTTATTTCACATCATTCACTACTTTAAATAAAAAAAAATTATTTAAATTTAATTTTAAATTTATTAAAATTAAATTTTACAAACAAACAGGTTCTAGAAGGTAAATTTAAAAAATTTATCTTAAATAATTTAAATTTGAAATTTAAATAAACACAATTTTCTAAGATTAAATAATTAAAATTTGAAAGATTTTAAAATTTGAATTAAATTTCATTGAGAGAGAAAATATGTAATTAAAAATTATGCTTTTAAAATATTTCATTAATTTTATGTAATTTTTGTGGAAAAGGAGTAGACAAGAGACAAAATTAGACAAGTGACAAAAGTTTTGAGTGGAGTAGATTTTTGGATTTTTGAGTTGACTAAAATTTAAATAAATTTTGAGTTGAATTGCGTTTAATTTTTAATTTAATTTATAGTTTTAAATATTAATTATATATAATATTTATTATTTATAATTTTTTAGTTAAATTTATGAGTAATACTACATATTTTTAAGAAATAATTACAAATTTTGAATTAAATTAAGAGGGCGTTTGATTCGTTGTTATCTTAGTGTTATGTTATGTAATCCAGATGTTATGACATATAAATATTATTTTTTAATTAATAAATTTATAATTTAATAGAAAATTATTTTAAATATCCTTAAACTAAATAATTATTATTTTTAGATAACATAACATAATATCAAGATAACATTGAACGAAACGCCCTCTAAAAATCACGTGTAGTAATAGTATTATATATATATATATAATTTTTTTATAAAGAAAAATTACTTTTATTTATGAAACACCATTAACATGTAAATGCTACATAAAAATTCAAATTTGATTTAAAATTTGAGATGACTTATTAGAAAAATTATTTGGTGACCTTTGTTGGTTCATAAATTCGGGTAATATTGAAATTTTGATGTTTAGCAATATATTTAAGTTAATTTATACTAATAAAATAATTTAGTATTTTTTTCACAAGTTAATTAAAAGTACATTTCAATAATGATCAAATTTAATAATTAGAAATATTTATTTGCGCTAAAATTGAGATCAAATCAAGTTGGAGAAAAATGACCAAGCGTTCAAGATTAAGTGAAGCAAATTTTATTATTATATTATTTATTTTTATTTAAGAGTAGAATTTTTGTAAAGTTGATTTTGATTGCTAGAATAGCCTGGATGCTAGTTTGAACACTTAGAATTTCATACGTGTTAATTAGATAATTTTAAAATTAATTAAAATATTAAAATTCACCTTAATATGTAGTTTGATAGTAGTGAGATCGATCTGAAAATTAACTTTAAGCTGTGCTAGCTCCAGGGAAGCGTTAGGTTGGCTAAAGGGCAACCTGTAGTAGTAAGGTTGATCTCTAACATCGACCTTTAACAAAAATCTTGGCTATTTTAGAAGATTTTTACAAGTTAACCTAGAAGCGATCTCAGTAGTGAGGTCAACCTGAGTTTGACCTTAGACTCGACCATTGGCCTATCTTTAATTTCTAATAGCTAGTTGGTGGTCGATTTGAAATCAACCTCCAGGTCTTTTTCAGTCTATTTTTCTAACCATTGGTGCACTCATTATATAAGAAGACGGAAGTTATTGGGGTATTTCTCTTGGCTAATTGAACTCTCTAATTGTTCCAATAGCTATCTTCATTCTCTATCATTCTAAAGTGACTAAAGCATTCAAGTGGAGATCTAATCAAGTGTTCAAAGTGATCTGGGTGTAACTTGAACTCAAGTGCTCAAGTTCTTCATCCACTCTTCTTCTAGCTCTCAAATTTCAATCATAAGAAAAAAGATGAGTAATTTTTCTTTTATTATAGTATTTTGGTTTTTCTTTTTTCCTTTATTTTGTGTGTGAAGAGGACCTCCAAATAAAGATTAAAAAAAGTAAGCATGCTTTCATTTAAAAATTAGAAGAACCTCTAATGAGTGGATAGAGGAGAATTTATGTACGAACTTCTTCACCTAAACCAAGAAGTGTGTTATAGTGAGATTCTTCCAATCGAGATGGGGTGGATTAGGCTTGTATTTGAGCTGAACCATATTATATCATGTGTTCATTGTATTTATGATATTTTTTTCCTGTTTGCACTTATATTAGCTTTTATTTGTGTTATTTATTTTTTATTTATTGCACTAATTTTTTATATTAATTAAATTAAATTTAAAATTTTTAATTGCAGTTATTCACTTTCCTCTATATGTCATACTTAATCCTACACCTTTTAATGCCCAATAAAAATGCACACTATGTTGAGCGTATGTGAGCTCTACTGTACTCATGCAGGCAACTATTTAATACCAATGATATATTCTCCATACCCAATAACTTTTTCATTTTTTGAGACTATAAAATATTTTTCTAAACTTATATATTATGTATGTATTTTTATCTTTAATGTAAAATTTATATAACATATTTATATATATACTTTTTTAATATATATATATATATATATATGTAAAGTTTGTATATATGTTATTATATAAATATTAAATTAATTTGAAAATTTTAAGTTGACTTTAATTTAAATAAAAAAATGATTTTTTTTTTAAAGTTTAGGGTTTTTTGCTGGCCTGCGAGGGATCGTGCCCGATCGACGTTTTTGTTTCTTCGCGCTCCAACCCTTTTTTTTTTCCCCCCGGATTCCACGCCATTCCTTTCCTCTTCTCCTCCTTCCCATTTCTTCCATGATTTAATTCCAACATTTCTGCGTCTTCCCTGACAAAACCCTATTCCGTCCGCCATGCATATTCAAGGGGTCCGCGCTGAACATCCGGAGCGTGATCGACAGAAGGACGATCTCGACCACTTGCCGCTGAAGGTCAGGGGGAAAATGCTCCTTTCTCCAGGGACGCCCTGCTCTTCTTCGAATGCTTCCTCAGAGTGCGCCGTTTTGTTTCTGACGTATCCTTCTCTTCATTTCTCATTTTACTTGGGTTTTTTCTTCTCATATTTCTATCTTTTTTCATCGATTCTAGGGCTTCGAATTCGAACCGATCCAACCCGGAGTTTGCAAAGGTATTAACATTCCGTCGATATGAAAATTTGGACGAGGATACGGAATCTCATTCTTTTTACGTTTTTGTGCCTGTTATGTGGTGGAAGTATGCAGTCATGCATTGGATTAGTGTTTCGTATAGATTTATGTTTGCCATGAGTGACGGAAAATGGACGTGGTTTTTCCAGACAATGATGCACAAAGAAAAGCAAAAGTAGTCATGTTGTTAGGTAGTCAAGAGCTACCTGCAGCTCCACCGACCCTTATATGGACTGGTAGTTATAGGCAGGAAAGGAAATATCAAGCAGGTGCTTAGACTAGTTGTTGTTGGAACTTGGATTGAGAGTGCTAGATAGAGTGCGATCATGAGAGGTTTGCCAACCATATCTAGCCTGAGTGGAGAATTCAAGGGTAATTAATGCGTATGTGTGTGTACTTTGTAGAGAAAGGATTGAAGGAAGAAAAGAAGAGAGTTTTCTTACTAGGGTTATTTAGCTATTTTTCCCCTGCCTATTGAAGTTATTGGCTGCAGGTGCATTTTTTATTAGTCTATTAAAGTATGAGCTATGTAGGTGCTTGTAAATAATGAAATGTCTGTCTTTGAACTGACTTGTACTTCACCTCTTGAGTTTTGCACTGAAGGATGATGGTTAAACTTGAGTTGGCTTGGCTTAGATTGTGTTGATATTTATGTGTGTAATCATGTGCATGTAATGTATTTTTGGATGAATTTTTTTTACCAGAACTGTTATGATGGTATGTTGCCTCTATTAGACAAAGTATACTTCAGTTTAAAACGTCTTGTTAAACTTAACTAGGTTGACAGAGACTAAGATTGGTGGTGCACTACTCTGGCAATTAATTTGTTATTTGGTAGGACAGAGATTGAATATGCTTGGTAAAGTAGGAGTTAATCATGTTTTGGGTAGTGGGATTGTGGAAGAGATGATACATTGTCAGAGGTAAATAGAAGATGAGGAAATTTTCACAATAGTTGGAACACTCTACATTTCTTTTTACTGCCAAACAATAAAATTGGGAGGCTTGCAGTTTTTATCCTCTTATAACCTTATGCAACATTTAATCAAATGAACTTGACTTCCTATTTCTTTTTATTTAGTAATATCTTCCCTTGGTTTCCCATTATTTTTCTGGTATATTTTACTCACGACTTGGTAGATTTATATAGTGTGAAATAAAGATAATTTGTTATGTTCTGATTTCTGGAATATGTAAAATAAACTTGATGGATATATTGCAATATGTGTAGGATGTGAAATAAAATTTACTTTTACATTGAAATTTGTACAAGATGTGAAATAATTTTTTTTTATTATTGGGAAAAATGGAAAGGTAGAAATGAAGAGTTTTAAAATATAGGGGATATCACTTGTGATTTATATATGAATTTCTCTTAAATGCTTATTGGAATTCTAAAGTTTTCTGTCATAACATCATTTCTCCCTTTTGTTATGGAACTTGTGAACTATGAAGATTTGTGTCTATTGCATGTTGCAGCTCAATTTTGTCTTTTATATGTGTTTTGTGCTAAAAGAAAATACAGACTAATGGATGTCAACAGTGTACATTGTTCTTCCTTTTTCGCTGATATAGCTTTCTTCATTGGAGTGGCCGGATTTTCCTAGAGGTGTCAAATTTGATCCATCTGATGAGGAGCTATTGTCGCATTTACTTGCAGAAGTTGGAAAAGGAGAGGCCAAGCGACATCCTCTTATAAGCAAGTTTATCATCTCTCTTAATGAAGACCATGGGTTTGGAATTATTCATCCCCAATTTCTACCAGGTAGTTACCATAAAAAAGGTTTACCTTCATTGTTTCCATATCTATTATCCAATTTACTGAAAGTGGTAACTATTAGGTATTAAGAAGGATGGAAGCATGTCTTACTTTTTCCATCCAATATCTGAGATGCATAAGCCCAGACAGATTGAAAGGCAGAAAAAGTACAAGAACTCCTTTGAGGTCCTCTGGCATACCATTTGCAGGACGAAGACATTATTACAAGATGGTATTCACCAAGGATCTAAAGATGTAATGGCTTTTTATGCGCGACCTGCGAATGGCGGGAAGTTTGAGGTAACCAATTGGGTGATGCACCAATATCACATTATTTCGGACGGTGTTGAGGAGGATCTAGTTGTTTCCAAAATCTTTTATCAGATACCATCAAAGAGGGATGAGCAAGACACATTAGCATATTTTATGGAAGATAGTGTTGCAGAATTGGCTGGTGTAAGAGCTTCTCCGTTTGTTGGGCACAATAATCCTGTGGAGATATTGCATGCCCAATCTATTTTGTTTAAGGGATCATCTCAGGTTTATCCAATACTTCTTTTTTAGCTTAGATGACTGTAGAAGGAATTTCTTAGAATATTCCTTGTTGATGCAATTTTAATTTATATTTGAGAGCTTCGCACAGATAATTATAACTATCTAGTAGCAAAATGTAAATGTTTAATTGTAATTGCTGAAACCTGTATGCGTGACCATTAGTTATTGTTAGTATGTTTGCTAATTTTAATCGCTGTTAAGCAAATCATGTTGTAAAATAATTTATATGACATGGTACTTTTCCAACTTATGTTCTTCCTTTGGTTGACTTATTGCATACTGATCATGTCTATAGGTAGTGGACCATGATAGAGGAGATGAAAACGCTGGTGATTTGGGATGCCCAAGTTTTTTCAATTCTCAAAAAAGCCCTACAAGTGTTTTTGAGAAGGCGGCCATCAATTCTGAGCAGCATATGGGAGGTGCTTTAGCATCTGATGACCTCACACTCCGTCAGCTGGAATCTACTTGTGAGGTTACTGACAAAGACAACATGTGTGATAAAGTTGAAATCAATTGTAAGAAAAAAAACTTGACGGAGAAAAAAAATGTGAGTTTTTCTGATTTTTCCCCTGTGATCTTTGTAATATTACTCTTCATGTTTTTCACTATTGGAAGCATAGAGCCTTTTCCATTGAAAGTATTTAGGTGGAATTACTCACCATTTCCTTGTTTAACTTATAGCTGTTGTAACTGTGATTTCTGTCTTAAACATAGAGCACATGGGATGCTTCTAGCTTTATGCTAATTGCTAGAGAATGGTTTGTTCCTATATTTATTTATTCTATGAGGTTGTTATTGGTTGCATTCCAGTGGCAGTGATAGGAGGGCAATGAACTTGACTCCCTTAATGTCAAGTCCCTTGTAAACATAGTGTGTTACACAAAAATGCATGTCATAATCAAAGGTGTCTACTGCTCTACATTCCCCTACTAACTATACTCTTCCTGCCTACACACATATCATTGTGGTTGGTCGTAACATCGATTTTGTCATGTTCAAAATGCCATTTTGTTAACCTTAGCTCAGTTGGTGGAGCACAGGACGCATCTTCTAGGTTGCTGGTTCAAATCTAGTAGGTCGAATGAGTTACCGTCAGCTTGAATCATTCCATATTGTCTGTGGTGGTCTTGCAGAAGATTTTTTTTTCTTCTGATTTGTTGCAAAATTGACATTCATTTTTTGTAAAATGCTTTTCTCTGACATTCCTTTGATAAGTTTGGCAAATGCTTCTTTCTAGGCCTGCAGCACCAGCTGAAAAATGTTTTCATTAAATGATGAACAGTTCATAATTTTGAAACATGTTGTCTTGGTAAAGGAAGGAAAAATATAAATAAAATAAGTGTTGTAGAAATGAAGTTGTTAGGGTGGATGTGTGGGTATACACGAAAGAATAGAATGAAGAATAAGTATATCTGCGAGAAAGTCGGAGTTGCATCAATTGATAATAAATTTAAAGAGAGTCAACCTACATGATTTGGACATGTAAATTGTAGGCCGATTAAAGCTTCAGTTACAAAAATCAAGTTATTGAGTTTTTCCCACATACAAAGAGGAAGAGAAAGACTAAATAAGATATAGCAAAAAACTATAAGAAGTGATCTTATTCACTTAAATCTAAATAAGAATTTGTTAATTGATAGAGTGCAATGAAAATAAAGAATTCATGTAGTTGACCCATTTAGTGGGATTAAAATTTGGTGGTTGTTGTTTGGTAAAGGAAGAAAAAACTTTATGAAGTACCTTTCATTGAACCCCTTTGATTCTTTATTGGTCACTAATGTGTTATTATAGTGATAGTGCGACTCATCAAATAATTACAGGGTGCTGAACATAGTAGTTTGATTGAAAAAAGATGGGTAACTTAGAAAATTGAAGATGCAAATGATAAGGACAATTAGAGCACTATACGATCTATCAATGTGATTGATAAGCAATTTAGATCCGATTGAGTTTTGGCCAACTTGATGATAGAATTTAGTTATTTCTTGTTTGAGTATGTAATTGGTTAATTTAGATCAAGTGATTTTGTTTCAGGTTTGAGTTGAACTATAATTGATTGAGTTTATTTAGGAGGCGTTTAGTTCAATGTTATCTTGGTGTTATATTATATTATTTAGAAAAAAATAATTGTTTAATTTAATAATATTTATAAATAACATTCTATAAAATTATAAAATTATTAATTAAGAGACGACATTTAGATGTTATGACATGTAGACTGCATGACATGACATCAAGATAACAATGAACCAAATGCTCCCTTAATTAAGTTGATTTATTTGGTTTATTATTGAAATTTTATTTTCAGATGATAATTAATGAAGTTTTATCAAAATTTTGATTTTGGTGAAGTGATCATTATATCCTAGTGAAGAAATGGATTAATACCTTAGGTTAAAATACTTTAAACCTAATTATCCTTTTGGGTGAAAAAATGAATCATTAAATATCAAAATATTCTTCTCTACACTTCTTCCTTCATTTTTCTCTCTTAACTAAACTCTTTCTTTCCTCGTAATTGCTTCCACCACTCCTAATTGAATAATCTCGTATATTTCCCTTTTACTTCACAAAACTTCCTCTCTCTCTACAAACCCTTCCCACGATTCGGCCATAGAAAGATTGAAAATTGGCAGTAATTCATTCGAGGTTGATAGTTCAAAATCCCACCGTTATGATAAATGTCCAAATAAGTACTCAGGACATCAAATAAAGTTAACATGTACATGATCTAACAGTATACTCAATTTGCTCTCGAATATAAAAATTTAGTCGATGTCTCTATTATTGAAAAAAGGCTTCTACATCAATCTCTTGATGTATGCTTTTTGCGAATGATATTCTTCTTGTAGATAAAGTTAAGGAGGGGGTTAATGCAAAACTTGAGCTATGAAAAAGTACTTTAAAGTATAAAAGTTTGTCTTAGTAAATCAAAAACAAAATATATAGAATGCACATTTAGTTATTAAAAAAAATACTTATATTAACAATATGACAATTGATGATCAAATTATCAGAGGCAAAAAGTAATATCTAACTCTCTCTAAAATACTTCTCACTCCTATTCCAACAGATCTGCCTAAGAATCAACTTTGTAACTGAA
The DNA here is from genome assembly GCA_002786265.1 of Apostasia shenzhenica. NCBI lineage: Eukaryota > Viridiplantae > Streptophyta > Magnoliopsida > Asparagales > Orchidaceae > Apostasia > Apostasia shenzhenica. Next base: position 1,047,529 of record KZ451993.1, read on the forward strand.
AATATCAAGTTCCATAGTTCCAATTATTCTCCTCTGGCCTCTTGTATTTAGATTCTTAATGAAAGTTTGGAACTCATAACAAACTAACATAGATTCTCCTCCTTTAACATCACTTACATTGCTAAGTTCTTCTGGCAAGCTTGTAATTGCACTATTCTCACATGGTTTTTGAACAATTTAGAACCTTCTATTGCTTCTGCTATCATGTTTCATGAAACAACAAAAAGCATGCAGGATTTCCTCCGGTCTACAAACTTTCAGGGATCTAATGTTTTTCGGATCCATTCACTTTATCGTGAATTGTTTCGAATTCAACAAGGAGATCCCCATGCAAGAATGCCATGGTACCTTAAAAGGCAAGTGTAGTGAATTACAACAATACAAACCCTTTACTACAAACCTAAATGAATGGCCAAAACAAAATGAAAATTTCATGGTTGAGTTTATATCTAGAATGCATTCATAATTTGCAGCTTTTCCACCAGAATCATCTATATTCTATACCAACATCATGGCATACTTTAGAAAATATTGTCATGATCAAATTACTCTCCCTTTTAGTTGAGTTCTACATGAAAAACTTATTAGATGAAGGAGACTATTACATATCATAGACTTATGACTCACACATGTTGCATTGGTTTCTTCCTACCTACTTTGGGAGCATCTACACCTTTCTAACTGTTTTTTTAAAGACCAAAAATCCTTAGTCAAATGCCTTAATTAAGGGTAAAGTAGGTAATGAACCAAAAATCCTTAGGGGGCGTTTGGTTCGATGTTATCTTGGTGTCATGTTATGTAATCTAGATGTCATGACATCTAGATGTCATCTTTTATTTAATAATGTTATAATCTAATAGAAGATTTTTTGTAGATGTCATTAAACCAAACAGTTGTTTTCTCTAGATAACATAACATAACATTAAGATAACATTGTACCAAACGCCCCCTTAGTCAAATGCCTTTGTGTTCGAACACAAGTAACAACTCGTTTATATATGTGTTTAATAACTTGAATATAAATAGTGCTAACTATTTTTTTAAAAAAAATTTCAAAGCATTTTCTTTGAAACTTTATTATCAGCCTTTTCTAAATCATTAAATCTCTCAATAAAAAAATAACTTTCATAGTAGATCTGTTTAGCATAAAACTAAATTGATTTTATGATATTCTAGTATCACGACATAGTCTATGCCCGATTGCCCTCTCCCAATATTCTAAAGTATGACTCATTAATTTAATTCTTTCATAGTTAGCACAATTTGTATATCTTTTTTATTCTTATAAATAAGTATTAATGTACTTCTCCATTCATTTTTTATTCTTTTTGTCTTCAAATTTATATTAAATAATCTTGTTAACCAAGAAATGCTATAATTTCTCATATATTTTTAAACATCTATATCATCCGATTTTATTACTTTTGTATACTTTATCTTTTTTAAAACTCTCAAACTTCAGCTTTATTAATATACTCGATGTGAGAGCAATTTTTATTTTCTTTTGGATGCTTAATTCAGTAAGATCAATTGTATTATCACAACCATCATTAAATTTTTTTTTAAAATAATTTATCCATTTATGTTAAATATTTTCTTTTTTAAAAATTGCTTTTTGATCCTTATTTTTAATATATTTACTTTAGTCAGTGCTTTACCTTTTTTAATTTCTTGTCTTAGTAAATTTATGTCTTTCTCCTTTTTTAGTGTCCATCTTTTTATATAAATTCTTGAAAGTCATTTTTTTGCATTACAAACTATTTTTTGATTATTATCGAACTATTTTATACTTCTTTAAATTCTCTTTGCTCTTTTATTTTTATCAGTTTTTGTAACTTTTTTTTTATCTTTTCTTATACATCTTCTTTTCACTACTATGCATTTTTATTATTTGGAGTTTTTTTTAATATTCTCCCAGCACATCTTTTGCAATCTTACAAATGCAATCAACAACCCTCAATCACATAAGATCAGCTTCCATTTTAATGTCCAACTACTCAAGTTCTAGAGCCCTCTTCTTAAATATATTTATATTCTCATTTTATAGATTCCATCATCGATCTTGAGAGCACTGTTTTGGCTTATTATTCTTTCTCCAGCTATTTATCTTAAAATCTAGAATCGTTAATCGATATTGAGTAGTAAAGCATTCACTTGTAATGAGCTTACAATTTTTACAGTTCAAGTGATCTTATTTTCTTATAAGGAAATAATTAATTTGCGTTATTAACAATCCACTCTCATAAATGATAATATGTTCATCTCTATTTTTTAATAAAGTATTAGCAATAAAAAATTATAAGCTAGAAAAATTGTAAGAAGTTTTACCCTCATTAATTTTCTTAAAATCACAACCACCATGAATGCTATTAAATTCCTTAGCAATGCTTTCCACATGTCTGTTTAAATTCCTTTCTGACAAATATTCTCTTTTTGAGATATCCTTTGTATCAACTCTACTTAATTATTTCAAATTTTTTTTTTATATTCATATTCAAATCTACTTGTGGAGCATACACACAATGTTAATAGTCATCTTATTTATAACAATTTTTTAATTTATAATTTTATTTTCATTTCTCTTAACTTTCACTACATGATCTTTCAAACCCTTATCGAGAATTGTACTCACTCCATTTCTTGTCTTATTCTTACCCAAGTACCAAACTTTAAAGCCTAAGCTATCAATTTCTTTAGTTTTCTTTGCACCTATTTTATTTTTTGAAGGCATAAAATATTATTTTTTTTATGAACTGTGCCTTTATTAACTCGTCTGTCAGAGTGGCTATACTTCAGGTCTCTAATCTAATCCTAATGTCTTGGATTCACTTCTTTATCTGCATTTGTCCATGATGTGGAAACTCTTGCTCACTGATCACTGTACCCGGGGGCCAATGCAACAACTCATGCACACTTTTTATTGTCATCAAGTAATGCAGTGCATGGCTTCCAGGGAACGTCGTTGCTTTAGCATAATTTTTTAAAGTATTCATATTATATTTTATAATTTTTATGCCAACTGTCGACCGCCTAACTCAATCCTTCGAGTTTCTCATCAGGGACTTGAGACCCGGTAACGAAATTTGTCATGTTTGAAAATTTTTTATTCTTTAACATACACTATTGAAAATGTTCATTTATTATACCTTCATAGTTCTTAATGTTGGTGTAATTATTGATATTTGATGTAAACTTTTACCCGCGAAATTTGTCATGTTAGTTTAGGACTAGCAGTGGATGATGCATTTTTCCTTTCTGTAGGAAGTTCTTGTGACTCCTTTTAGATATTAGCCAAAGTTTTTTGTGAGTCGTTCCCTTCCAATTATTAGCAGAATAAACTGTGGTATTTGTTGTAAAATGAACTTTCTATCCTCTTCTTTTTAAATGGCCACTTCCTCCAGTTAAGCATCCTTCTGTTCCCACAGTTTAATTCAGTTTAGTCGCAAACACATCGCAGCATCCTCTTTGCGAATCTGAACACCACCCAAGCAAATTTTTAGGATATGGGTTCTGCTAGTGTTTGGCATTTTATGGATATAATGTTGACGCGTCAAGCTCTTATATATTTTTGTCAGCTATTCCTATAAGTATCTCTAATTCTTCATTTAAGTCTGCAATTAGTCTCATAATTCTACAGCCCCTAATCCTTTCACTTAAGATCGTAATTATTCTCATAGTGTTTACTGATTATGAATTGAGAAAAATAGGAAATGATACACTTGTGGAATGTTCGTAAAAATTTACCCTGTGGTACAATGCTCTTTATGACTTCAACTTCAGGAATGTTGTGTGGGCATTATTCAATCCTTTTTCCAGAGCGAAATCCTCTTCTCTTGTGTCTAAAGTACAAGGAAAATGCTTGTAATGTTTTGTTCATTTGTTATATTTTCCGTATTTTTCATGGGTCTGCTATATCTTGCGTTAGATCATGAAGGCCATCTCCTATTTGTAATTCTTCTACGATTATTTATGTTTCTCACTTACTAAAGGTGCTTTTAAGATTTAAAGGGGCCATGAGCTTCGATTTAGATGACAAAAGGTTGTAGGATTCTAACTGTTGCCCTTCACGTGCTCTTGTATTACGTGCCATACAGGATGGGTTTCCCATGATTTTGTGTGACCATGATAGCAGTATAAATAGATCCATTTTCGAAGGGGTAAAAGATGATACCTGCTTTGCTGATGAGGAACCCATCAGGTCTGAAGATTCATGTGGTGGGGTAGGTTCAGAGCAGGATGTGCAGAAAATTGTAGTTGATCCAAAGAATAAACATCAATATGAAGTTGAAATTTCAAACTTCCGTTCATGTGGTGGTCACATTTCTGGGGAAACTTTGGATACAGGTTCAAAATTATCTGGTGAAGCTGAAATTTTGTTGGTTAGCGCCACAAGTACGGAGCATAGAATTGTACTTGAAAGTGCCAGTAATTTTTCTACTGTTTTGGGTCTGCCTGTTGGGAATGTTAAATCTGAACCATCAGAAGGTATTGGAACTGAAAATATTTCTGAGAAGGTTACCAATAAAAAGGATTCAGTACTACCAGCCATTTTGCCGGTTAACATTAAAGCCGAGCCTTCAGAGGAACTTGAAACATACAATGCCACCAAAGAAAATACTGAGAAGCTTTCAAGCCCCTCTTTAGTGGTTCACCCAACTAAGTCATCTAAGGTCAACCCTCGAGAGATTCTCATTCCACAGTACTGCACTTCTAAGGAAGGAAAATCAATATCAAAAAAGACCTGTGTTCCCGAGGAGACTTTGACCACTATGATATCAGATTTAGATGAACTTCTTTCAGCGACTACTGGTCAAATCGATCAGCATCCTGAAGTGGATGCCAATCTTTCTGATGGCTTCTTGTTCAGCAGCGAGAATTTGTACAGAGCTGTCGGTAGCCAACCTTTGGATCAGCCATCTAATACCCGAGTTAATTTTCTCGCTGGAGATAACCAAGGCCATGCAGTTTTATTCAGAAATCTGCTTAAAGAACCTAAGAGCATTCTATCAACGTGCAACCAAATTCACTCAGACAATATCCGAGGCAACTACATTATGAAGACTGAAAATAATAATGAGCTTCCTGATGACTTCGACCCAGATGTTTTGGATCATATTCCACTGAGAAATAGGTTGCACAGCCTGGTTTCTGAAGGTTGTGTTCTCTTCAATTTGGATGAACGGATCTTAGAAAAAGTTCATCCACAAACGTCAGATTGCAGTTCAGTTAGTTCTGTCATTGGTAAAGCAAGCCTGTTCTCTATTAGGAGGAAAAGGAAGAATGCTGCAATGTAAATTTGATTCATCTTTCTTTTTTTTAATATCTTACCCCAATAATTTTTTATTACTATGTGCTCAAACAAATATTTTTTTGTGCACTTGAAAATAATGTGCAGGAATTTGGTGGAGAACGCACTGGAACGGTATGCTCCTGAAGATCGTGTTCAGTTTGATTCTGGTTACATCCCGGGAAATGCTTCAACTTCAGATTGCTGTTCAGTTGGTTCTGTAAATGATAAGACAAGCCTGTTCTCTATTAAAAGGAAAAGGAAGAAAACTGCAACGTAAATAGGAATCTCCTTTGATTTCTTATTTATTATAAGAGTATTTTGTAGCTCAAGTAAACCATTTTCCACTCAACAATTCTGTCCAGGGATTCATTGGAAAAGGCACTGGAGGAAGATGCTCCAGGTCTTCTACAGGTATTCCACAAAATGGCAGGTAATTTTGATAACATCTTCATTATCATCTTATGACTAATGCCATTGTACAGGTTCTACTAGATAGAGGCATAGCAGTTGAGGAAATCAAACTTTATGGTGATGCTGAAGAAAATGATCTACTAGGGAGCTCTTTGGAAGAGGACAGCTTTCAAGAGCTTGAAACAGTAATGGCCAAGGTTTGAACCATTACCATAACTGGACACGCACTAAGTCAGAAATGTCAGCTTTTGTTGTTACTGGAAAATGGATATATATCCTCTGAAGCGGTCCTAGGGCTAAATATCCGCTTTTGTTGTTCCTGGAAAATGAATATATATCCTCTGAAGTGGTCCTAGGGCTTAATTCAACACCAACTGTGGTGCTAAATCAAGCTTCATTCTGAGCAACATCAATCATTCTTCAAACAACGTATATTCATTTTAAGTCCGAAAGTTTAATTAAGCATTAAACCCAGTTCATTCCTCTTGTCAAACTAAACCAAATCAATGCTGACATCTCAGGAAAGTGAATATTTAAGTTATTATGCTGCAGCAGCAGCAACAACAACAACAATCAAGCTTCTATCCCACCACTAGGTGGGATTGGCTACATTAATATTTTGTTTCCATTACACTATAAAATAAGACCTCCTTATTTAGCTCTTAAATATGCAAGATCATTTTTTATAGTTTCTTATCATATTTTTTTTGTTTTTCTCTTACTCTTTTTACATGGGCAAAATCCAAAAGACCAAATTGAATTATTTATATTTTTGTTATTGCTAGCATCATTTCACATGGAAATGTTGATTTGGCATTGTCTTTCATTCTTGCGGACTTTCAAGTAGATGGAGAGCTGTAGAAAGCAAAACTTAAGGTTCTACTGCAAATAACCAAGAACCAGCTTGTATACATTCACATTGTTTAAATTTACAGTCGAGATTTGCTATGTTCTGGCTACAAGTTCTTTTATTGGGATTTGTTTCTAGTGATAGCACCAAAAGGCTTGTAAACTTTCACATTGTTTGAATTTCTGGTTGAGATTGCCTATATTCTGACTAGAGGTTTTTTAGGTTGGGATATTTTTCTGGTGATAGAACTAAAAGATACTGCCACCAAATATGGTGAATTTTTGCTTATTTTATTCATTTAAATGACTTATGGCGTAGTTTATATGCCTTTTTGAAAACTTGTTCATTTACTTGCAGATCTTTTGGCATTTACTCCCTGTTTTTTGGTTTTAAGTATTTTGTTTTGGTGATTTTATTGCATGAATATGTTTCCTAGGACAATTAGAGTAATTGAATGTGTTTAAATTGATTTTCTTTTCCTTCTGCTCTATTTGTCATTATGTTTTTTTTACCATTTCATTGCATTCTCTTTTTATTTTCTTTTGAATGAAACGTCTGCTATTGTCAGATAATTGTGATCTTCCTTTTTTTTAATCCAGTTATTTTCTGAGCGTTTGTCTCCTTTGAGATTTTCTGTGGACCGACCAATGAAGGGATCAAGAGCTGTTTACTGCTTAGCTTGCTTGTTATCACTTATTGAACAGGTAGGATGATTTTCTTTAGAGGATGCTATTAAAATAGTTTCACTTAGCAACTCAATTTCTGGTCGCCGCCTTTTCTCGGTGCCTCAGTTGTCTCGCAGTTATGTCTGGGTTTATGATGCTGTGCGGTAAACTTCTGAATTATCTTTAAATTTTCCTCTAATTACCATGCCAGGAGACATTTCAAAACCTAGCATTACATAATGGGCCTACGATACGTGAAAGTTTGGCAGTCAGATTGTGTGTGCGCTCTTCTACTGCTGTAATCTGAACACTTTAAAATTTGGAGGATGTGTAAAATCCAATTTCAAGTCATGTTTAGTATGTCCTGCTGGGCATCAAGTTTGCTTCTGTCTTGCCATGTATGCAAATAGTCCAGATTTTAAGCTGATATCTGTACTGGATCTTAAAGACCTATAAACGCGACTTTGAGATGAATTTCTGTGGAAAAAAAACCATGAGGAACCATGTTATCATTCTCTTAAAATGATTGATTTTTGTTTCAGGCTCGATATCTGCAATTCCGCACAATTGATGTTGAATGGGGATGGTGTAGGGATCTGCATTCTTTTATTTTTATTTTCCGGCCACATAACAGGTTTGGCTTCTTTATGGCTGCTGTTTGTCACCACTATTTTGCGCGTTTGTTTATGAACCCAATAATTTACAGTCTCCTCTGTGCATCTTAACTGTTTACAGTCTCCTCTGTGCATCTTAACTGTTGCAGAATTGTTTTAGAACGTCCAGAATATGGGTATGCTACATATTTCTTCGAGCTTGTGGGATCATTGGCAATTGACTGGCAGATCAAACGGTTGGTAACTGCGATGAAGCTTACTAACTGCAGCAGAGTGACTCTTCTTGAGAACAAGCCTTTACTTGTAAGATATGCTACTTCCTTTTTATTTTGTTTAATTTTTATTGGTAGTCAGCACACCTCAATTTCGTAAACAATTATTTTAGTCATCCCAATTGATATTTGGCAGTGCTTAGGAGATGAAGGAGTTTCTTGGCTCACTAGATTGTTTAATATTATTTTGAAGACTAAAATGATGTCAAATGAATAAAGAAAGAGTATATTAGTACCTATTTATAAGAATAAAGACGATGTACAAAATTGTGCATAAATGTTGCAGAAATGAGGATGTTAAGGTGGATGTGTGGATATACACAAAAGGATAGAATGAGAAATGAGTATATCCGAAAGAAAGTTGGTGTTGCACCAATTGAGGATAAACTAGAGAAAGTCGGCTTCGATGGTTTGGACATCTAAATCGTAGGCCAATTGAAGCTCCAGTTAGAAAAATTGAGTTACTGGATTTTGCCCATGTACAAAGAGGAAGAGGGAGACCAAAGAAGACATGGCAAGAAAATATAAGGAGTGATCTTAGTTACTTAAACTTAGATAAGAATTTGGTAACTGATAGAGCGCAATGGAAACAAAGGATTCATGTAGCCGACCCCACCTAGTGGGATTAAGGCTTGATTGTTGTTGTTGTAAAACTTTAATTTATTTAAAGAATACTTAAAAAAAAATTATATCTGATCCTATACAAACTTTAACATTAAACAATCACTTCATTTCACATCCAACATAATTCTCAATAAATCAATCAACTTTATTTCGCATTCAACATAATTTTTAATATAATTCACTTTATTTCATATCATATATGTTTTTCGAAAAAAGCCACAAATTTTTTCAAATTATTTTTTTGTTCCTCCAATCAAACAAGGCCTTAAAGTTTCTTATAAGCATTGTGGTTTTATCCAAGTTAGTTTTTTCACGCACAATTGTGTTTGCTTGCCACTTAGTTTCATTTTCAACTTCAAAGGATGGTGGCTGCTGCATAAAATTTAGGTTAACAAAACTTAACCTAACCTTTTGCCCCTAAAGCAAAATATTCAATTATTATTTTTTCCAATATTGCATAAATTGCCAAAAAAATATTTCTAAAACTGACATTTTATACTATCACAATCGATTATAATTATCACTAGCAAGCACAACCAAAATCTTACCTACCAGACTAGTAACCAGAATGGAAGACACGTACCTCATTTATGCATATATATACGAGTTACTTCTTTTTCTAGCTACCCACGTGCTGTGAATTGTGAAATGAATACTTTTAATTTTTCTGTACCTTTGAAGGTCGGAGAAGATCTCACAGAAGGGGAAGGTCGCGTACTGCAAGCCTATGGTTGGACACCGAATACAGGTCTGGGGACGATGCTCAACTACTGCGACAGAGTCGTGCACGACAGGAGAAACGAGATGTTCGTTTCTGACTGGAGGGCTAAGATCGGAAGGCTTCTCATGAGCGGCTATGACTGCGGCCGCATGGTGGTGCCCAATGTTCCTAAAAAGGCTTCCGAATACCTCACGAGTCAAAAAACCGAGATCAAGCTAGAATTTTGATTCATTTCCGTTGGAGTTTCCGGACTGTCAAGTTCAAAAACTTCTGGTTATGCTTAAGATTTTAGAAAATAGCTTGGATCAGAGCAATCAGGGTTCAGTGCTCGTTTATACATGATATCGACTGACCTAAACTAGGGAGAGCTCTATTCTGGGAGTTGAAATACCCGACATGAAGCCGGACCTGAGAGTTTTCAGTGAGGTTATGTTAATAATGTCTTTTGTTGATGATCCATGAAAATTTCTTAGTTGTGTTATATTGTAAAAAGAAAATGTTCTGTAGATGTTGCAAATGCTTCAGTTTCTCTAAACTATCCTCCATGAATTGTCACCCTTCTCTTGGTCTCAGTCTGTCCAAATTTCAATCTAATTAAGATTTTTAGAGCTAAATGTAGTGCAGTTCTGGTAATTATTTTCAGAAACTTGAGACTCGACTTGATCCTTGTTCAAATTTTATGCCATTGAAAAAACTACTTGATTTTCCGTGACTAGGAGTCAATTTGCTCCACTTAAACTTGACTTAGCTCGAAATTGATCCAGACATATACACAACATTTGTTGCTCGATTTATGGTCCATATGACCATATATATATATATTATAATATGTTGTGTTAAGATCTACTTAACTAAAAAAAAATATTTATAATTGATCAAAATTTAGATTGAGATGAGAAATTTGTTTGACAATCAGTGGATTGTGGATACCAGCCCTATTAATCATCACTAAATTCTTTGATTAATAGTATAACATAAGTTAATGCTCATAAATCCCGTCCCATAGATAGCCCAACACTTTTTTTAATGAACCGCTAGATAAACCTGCAGTTAGTTTACAAATGCTTAAATATAAAATTTACAGCTTGAATTCCAAAATAAAGAATTTGTTACAAACTACTATATACAATTAGCCAATAATAATAATAATAATAATACTGAAAAAATTTTAGTTCCCTCCAAAATAAATTTTAAAATATATATATTTAGTGAGACAAAATTTGATCAACTACTGAGATAATTGGAAATAGAACAACGAAGAATGCTACAGCATTTCCATAGCTTTTGCCTACTCTAGTGCTGCTTGCCGACGTCCCTGAAAAAAAGTATGAATAAATGTGTAAATAATAAGTTATTGCTGGAGATTTTATTAATCGTGAAAATTTTTAGACTAACAGCTTAAGCAAGCAGAGAGCTTCAAATTGTTCAATATTTAATTTATTCTGATAGCCTTTTTTTTTAATTAATTAATTACATTGATGTTTGAGCTTTGTACCAATTGGAGCAATGATAATTAATATATTAAAGCCAAGTTCGAATATGGGTCTAATATGAATATATGATTCTGCAAGGCCTATTTGTTTGCAGATTTTAATTATAATAAGATTAAAATTAAATTTAAATGAAGATATTTTTCATTAAAAATTATGAATAATATGAAATAAAATTATTTATTATATTGGGATGCATAGTATTCCGTGATTCCATTCTAGTACTACTCCAGCTCAAGCATAATTAACTACGGAGTTTTTCATCATTAGTCTCACAGTTTTGTCCCCAAAAGCATCTGCAATATTTGAGATCTTGTTACTTATACAGCTTAGGATCTCCCCCTTTTGTGATATGAGATGATTTATTCATATGTCTCTCTCATCACTTTTTATCAACTTAGGAATTTGCTAGAAGCCGTTCTTTGCCTCAGTGATTCATTTCTTTTAGAACATCACCTGGTGATTACTCTCCACCCTCTTCAGCCACTAATGTCACAGGATGTATGAATGATGCGATATAAATTAGTTATTGTAGCTATATGTATATGATATGAAATAAAGTTAATTTTTTATTTTAAATTATATGTATAATGTGAAATATAGTTAATTTTTAATATGAAATTTTATGTGTGGTGTAACATGTCAGTTTAAAATTAACCAAATTAATTTTAAATTAGCCAAACAAATAGCGCTGAAATGCTTAGAAAGATTGAGTTTTTAAAAATAACATGAATTTGAGATTATTATTAATTGAGTTCAGTTTTCAGGATAAAATAAAGGAAAGTGTAGATTTTGACACCATGATTGTCAATATATAATCTGAAATTTATAGCTATGTTGGATATAATTTGATTTTATTTCTCTTTATAGGCAGTAAGATAGCTACTTAAGCCATTATTATTTAAATTTTTTTTTATAATAAATCTTGGTGACCATTAAGGAATGAAATTGAGAAATATGAAGTAAGGAAGCAAAGGGAGTGAAAATCTTATATGATATATACTAAAATGATAAGAGAAGCATGCAAATTTTAGCTTACAATCAGAAGTAGAATTTCCTTTGCCCTTTTCCTGAAGGATTTTCTGCCGTTCAATTTCTGCACACAAGAGATGAGATCTAATTAATAAGCCCCTGTTTAATTGGGAATTTAGCACATTTTCTTTTATGTTCAGTCTTCAATTGAATAGTTGCTAACTCTCATTGAATAATTGTAGCTTGAAATATTTACATAATTTTGATCAATTTAAACTTTTTGGAATAAAATAATGCATCAATTCATTGCACAGACATAATTATAGACCCGCATGATATTATCATCAAATTTCAAGAGCTTAGATGATATTTATCAACAACAACAACAACAACAACAACCAAGCCTTAATCCCAATAGGTGGGGTCTCCATTTTTGACATATAAAAGATATGTGAAAAGAGTAAAGGAATAATTAGTTGAATGATATTATTATATTAATTATTTGAAAAAAATAATAATTTGATTTGATAATATTTTAAACACTTTTAAAAATTACAAATTTATTAAAAGTGTCGTATAAATGTTACGTAAAATTAAGTAATATTTAGATATTAAATATATGACAATGACAAAAAAAAAGTAGGAGAGATTGGAATATAGGAGTTGAGAATTTGATTTCATAATAAAGAAATTAGAATGCATAGTTTTAATGTTAAAATTACTTTTAAATTTTTGAAATTTAATGATTATTAATGCTTTAATTAATTAATATCGTTAAATTAAATAAATAATAATTTATAATATGAATTAAATAAATAATAATGAATATTCAGAAAACACTAGCTTCTAAATTATACAAAACGCACGCCTAGAGCGTTACAAATAAAATAATAGAAATTAAAACAAATAAAGTTATAAACAAAAATCAATTCACTGAAGAAATTAATTCCATAAAAAAGTTTTAACGGGTACATTTTTTTCAAAGTTTCAGTTTACAAATATCTTCTAAATCTTAAATAATATTTATCCTTTTTTTAAGTAACATATGCATATAGAATATTTAAAATAGGGAGATTTACATACAGAATACTGAATTCATCATAAATTACACATTTCACCATCTTTTAGTAAATATTACACATATCACACTCTGCTTATGGGTTTTACATTTCTATTGTAAGAGTGTGATATGTGTAATATTTACTAAAAGATGATGAAATGTATAATTTATGATGAATTCAGTATTCTGTATGTAAATCTCGCTTTAAAATATTTATTAAATTATATTTTAAGAAAAATAATAGAGGTAATTTCATATATGCCTTAAGGTAAACCCGATTTGACTCAGGTCTATAAATTAAAATATAAACATTAAATTTATGTCTTTTTATTTAAAATTTTTTTCACGTAAATCTTTTTTATAGTTAAATTATTATTTAAAAAATTTAAAATATATATTTAAATATTAAAAATTATTATTATAGACTAAAATTATTAATGCAAGATTTTTGATGTGGAAACTTAAAATAAAAAACCATGGCTTTATAGTAGAAGGAGTTACCACCAAGGTTTTCAGAACCGGACCGAAGATCGAACCGGTCAATCGACCGGTTCATGGTTTTATCGGTTCAACCGGATGACTTAATAATTATATTATAATTAAATGTAAATTTTCTAAATGTGAGATTAATTTTTAAAATATGATAAAAAATATTTTGAACAAAAATAGTACAACTAATTTAAAAAATTTACTTCTACAAGAAATGTATAAAAAATTAAAAATTACAAAACAAAACGAATATAATTACTTTTTTTGTCAATTTGTCATTCAAAATACTTTGTCTCTTTTATAACAATTCGAAATAAATTCATGATAAAAAAAAATAAATTAGCTAAACATCCATTATATAAAATAATTATTATTCAAAATATAGCATCAATATTACAATATTAATGCCCAAATATTAATGTATAAAAATAAAATAAGAAGCTCAAATAATAATTTCGGTTTGTCCGGTTTGTCCAGTTTGGCGGTTGGACCGGTTTTTACCGGTTCAACCCGGTTTTTACCGGTTCAACCCGGTTTTTACCGGTCCAACCCGATTTTTTCTTGATTTTGGTTCTAATATTGAACCAGACCGGACCTTGGGCCGGTTCCCGGTTGAACCGGTCGAACCGGCCGGTCCGGTCCGATTCTGAAAACCCTGGTTATCACTATTCGTCATATCAGAGCTTGTAAAAATACAACACTCATACTTTTAAGGATAGCCCGGGCAGCCGTCTTTAATTTTGAAAATTGAATGCTGAACTAACATAATTGTACATGCAATAGGGATCGGTAGAGGCATGGCGTGAGGCTGGTGAGGGACATGCGAAGCATTTAAGTTGAATACAACTTTCACAAGATTGTTCAATACGGTGCCTCCAAAAGGGTGTTATTCGGCGAGCAATCTTTAATAAAGATAACCTGCGTCCCTCGTCGAATTTCTACCATCGAGATGTGGCACTTCTGCTCGACATCAATAATTCACTTATAAGGTTCATTTGAGATGCTGCAAATCTCCATGCAACAAGGATATGGAGAAGAAGTAAAAATTTTGGTTAGAATATTAGAAATTGCAAATAAGTAAGCATATTTATAACATTTTAAATTTTTAATAAGAATGATTAAATGTAATGAAATCAATTAAAAAAAAGACTCATAAGAAAAAACATTTATACAGAAGGGACTAAAATGATATATTTTTATTTATATGGACCTCCTTAAAATCAAAGTTCTATCTCATATGCCTAAATGGAATTATCCAAAATAATAATATAGACGTCTTATTTAAGACATGATAGTCATATATTGCCACCCCTGACTACAATCCAAGCACGTTTAACTACGAAATTTTTTATCATTAGTGTAACATCCCGCAATCTCAATGTAGAAATATTGTATGCTTTGATTTTAAGAAAACTGCGTGAATTAAACGCTTCCCAGGAGGTCACTCATCCCACTGCTATTCCACCCAAGTATGCTTAACTATAGAGTTTTCCATCATCAGTCTCACGTTTTTGCCCCAAAAGGCACTTCTATCATTTGAGATTACGTTATCTACTTATACAACTTAGGATCTCCCTCCCTTTTCAATATGAGATGATTTATTTTTGTACCCCTCTCACCACTCATTATTCGGCCTAGAAGCCTGCCACGAGTCGCACTTTGACTCAGTGATTTCTTTCTCTTAGGACATCACCCAGTGATCACTCCTCGCCCTCTTCGGTCACGGACGTCACAGGCCCATCAGCTTCCGCCTAGTTCATCCTCAAACCACATCGTACTGTAGGAGGTTGGCTCTGATATCACGTTGTAACATCTCGCGATCTCATTGTAGAGATATTGTCCACTTTGGCTTTAGGAAAATTGCGTGACTTAAGCGTTTCCCAGGAGGTCACCCATCTAACTGTTATTCCACCCAAGTACGCTTAACTGTGAAGTTTTTCATCATCAGGCTTACAATTTTGTTTTAAAAGGCGCCTTTACTATTTGAGATTACATTATCTATTTATACAGCTCAGGATCTCTCTCTTTTTTAATGTGGGATGATTTATTTCTGTACTCCTCATTATTCGGCCTAGAATCCTGCTAGGAGTCGCACTTTGTCTTAGTCATTCTTTTCTCTTAGGACATCACTCAGCGATTACTTCTCGCCCTCTTCGGCCATGGGCGTCACAATTAGCCTCACGATTTTGTCCCAAAAGATAGTTTTATCATTTGATATCACATTATCTACTTATACAACTCAGAATCTTCTTTCTTTTTCGATGTGGGTCGATTCATTTCTGTGCCTCTTTCACTACTTATTATTTGACCTAAAAGTCTGCCATACTTTGCCTCAGTGATTCCTTTATCTCAGGATATTACCCGGCAATCATTTCCTGTCCTTTTCGGCCACGGATGCCAACTTCCGCCTGATTTGTTCTTGAACCACATCGTACTGCAGGAAGTTGTCACAATTAGCCTCACTGTTTTGCCCCAAAAGGCACCTATATCATTTGAGATCACGTTAACTATTTATATAGCCCAGGATTTCTCTCCCTTTCTGATATGGGTCGATTTATTCCTATGCCCCTCTCACCACTCATTATTCGGCCTAGAAGCTTGCCAGAAGCCGCACTTTGCCCCGATGATAGTATATATTTTGCTTCTTCGCCCTCTTCGACTACGGGCGTCACATTGGAGGCAAAGAATAAAAAAAATTGATAGTATACATTTTGCTTACAAAAGTTTACATATTAGTAGTCATATGCTAGAAATTTAAATTAAGATTATTAAAAGAATACAAGCAATATTAAAGATTTTGACTGCACAAGTGTAATATAATGTTTAAAAATGATACATAAATAATATTTAAGATTTAAGTACATACATATAGCTTGAAAACAAATATTGTGATTTTATTAAAAATCTCAAACAGGATTATCCGATTATAGATGGATCAAATCAACAGGATTATAAAGAAAACTAAGAACTAAAATGATGAATTCACAAAATAATTGCGAAAAAAAAAGCAATAGAATTTTTTTGCTAGTAACTACAATTAAGTTTTTTACATAAGAAATATTTTAAATTGATGAATTACACAAAAATACTCCAACGTTAACAAATTTTAAATATAACATCATAATATGGTAATATTTTATCTTTGTAATATAATATTTAAAAATAAGTATATAATATGTAAATATAATAATATAAAGTATTATGTATTTACATGTTTCCCTTTTACTTTTAAAACTTAATTTATGATATATTTGTATTTTTTGAAGATTTAATTTATCTCAATTAATAATAATTGCTCTTTTCTTTTAAAAAAATTCTTTAGTATTTTTATATAAAGCATTATATTTTAAATTTTTAATTCTTACATAAAATAGGTAGTTTATAAGTTTTGAATTATTTAAATTAATACATTTGACTTGGCATACTAATAAAATTTTAATAAAAATATGATGGTCAAAATATTAAAGAAAACAAAAAATAGCATCACCAATTAAATATAAAACTATCTCTCTCATATATATATCCTAAATATACTCTAATTTGAGCTTATAAATATATCTAATTTTTAAATTAACTAAATAAGAATTTTAATTTGAAGTAAATTAAGTATAAATAAATCCTTTAATATTAATTAAAGTATTTAATATAAAATATATTATCTAATTAGTAGATCAATTTAGATTTTCGTTTTATCTAAAATTTTAATTTAATTTTTAAATGAATCAAATTAGTCTATTAATTAAAAAAATATTCTCTATTGAATCTATTTATTAATATCAAAAAATTATTTATATATTAACTCAAATTAAAAGAGTTACTTAGTTAATTTAGAAATTAAAGATACCTGAATGTAATAAATTTAAATTAAATGGACTTAATTGTTGTTTTATTTTTTTATTTAATACTCAATATATAATTGTTCAAATTAAAATATTCAATTTATATAAATTCAATAGAAGAATTGCTAGCGCTGCGGAGTCTTTTGGTCCAACCCCGACGTGCTGACCCTCCATCCCCCACCTCCTACATTCTCTCCTGCTCCGCTCTCCCTCCACTCGCAGTCAAATTTAGTAATTTTTATTCCCTCGCCGTCGCGACATCATCCATCGCCCAATGCTACCCTACTGAGGACTCATCGTCCTCTTGCCGAGTATCTCGCAGCGCAATCAGCGGAGGCTGAGAGTGAGCGAGGGGGGGGAGAGGGAGAGACGGCGATGGTGTTCAAAGGGAGGTTTTTTTCCTCCAAGAAGCCCTCGGACTCCTCCAGCCCCGACAGCTCCGGCAGTCCTCGCACCCCCGCCTCGGCTTCCCCCTCCAGATCCGAGAAGAAGAAGGTCCGATCCTCTCGCGACGATCCGCCAGCAGCAGCCGCCGCGTCGCCCTATGTTGCCAAGGGCAAGGATGCGACAAAAATCCAGCAACAGCAGCAGCAGCAGAAAAAGAAGAAGGAGAAGGATATTGATCAGAAGGGGAAGGAGAGCGCCAAGCCCTCGCCGCCTGCGGCCGCCGCGTCTACCCCTGGGAAGATTTGGAAGGGGACAGCGGTTAAGGAGGGAGAGGCTACGGCCGGATCCTTGCTGTCCCCGATCCTAGCGTCCTCGCTCGGGTTGAACCGTATCAAGACGAGATCCGGGCCGCTGCCGCAGGAGTCTTTCCGCGAGCACAGGATCTCAGGACTCGGGAGCAGCAACCTCAGTAAGGAAGGAAGCGCTTCCAGTTCCTCCTCGTCGGCCACGGGGCCATCCCCGTCTTCGGCTCTCTCGGGGGCTGGGAAGGGCAGTGTGAAGAAGAAAGATTCGCGGGCGTTGGAGAAGGTCCCGGAGTCTCATGTCAGCTCGTGGGCTGATCTTGGGAAGAGTCAATTTGACCGCGGAGAAACATTTGGTGATCCTGTGGGTATGATATTCCTTTCTGGTCTAGTTGATTATTTTTCTGTTAAGAACAAACTACAGCTGTAGTTCTTTCTTGCTGTATTTTTACCGATAGCACTCGTATAATTCAACTTGCTTTTATGTTTGGTAGTCGTGTTATTTTCTCTATCAACAACAACAAATTCTTAATCCCAAACTTCTTGGGGTCAGCTGCCTGGATTATGCTTCTCCTTTTTTGTGTTTAGCTGAATCATTATAGGATAACATTTATGTCTTACCAAGATTAAAAGGGAAGTTTTTGATTTGTACATTTCTGGATGTGACATTGAGAATTCATAGTCAAGTTCTTTCACAATCTTTTATGCAACATTATGATAATCTGACTAACTGAATACAGCAAAGATTTTTCAATACCGGAAACATATAAGACAATATTTGTATATGCCTGGTTTTTTGTTGCCACTCATGATTGCTGCAGAGAGGTTTGTGCTTTGTTTTCAACCGTTAGTTTTCTCTATTTTACACCCTTTGAGGTCATTTCTTGCTGTTTTTGTTCAAAAGAACCTGTGTGGCTGTTCTAATTTTATTTTCCTAGAATACATATCTATGTAAAAGTTATCATGTATGTGATGATTTGTTTGAAAGATGGTAACTATTTTTTTAAATATGTTTTTTATTTTCTCTTTAACTTAAGAAGAGACCGAGTATTGGTGTAATGGTAAAGGAAGAGTTGCGTGGAATTGACCATTCTCCCACCCCTCAGAATGAGGAGCCTTTGGTACTTGGATGTCCTTTTACTTTAAGTCATTTACTTGGAACATGAATGAGGGTAAGTTCTCTATATAGTTATCTTCTCATAGCTATTTAAAATTGATCTTGGGGCTAAACAAGTGGCCTTTATGCTAAATCATGTACTTGGAGCATGAATGAGGGTAAATTCTCTGTAGCTATCTCCTTATAGCTATTTGACATCAACCTTTTGATCCCTAAATTCCAATACATAAAAATGAGGAAGGTGCCTTTTGTTTTACCTTACTTTTTATTTACTAATTTCATTTCTACATAAATACAAGCCTTAAAGAAATTTGTGATTGTAAATGTCTTTTTTAAATTATTTTAAATTATATATAATTTTTTTTATCTTCTATGTTTGTTCGTGAGAAGATATTGGAAGGGCAATGTTGATGTTCATTAAGATATGAAGTGTCAATTGAAAAATGAGCAAGAATAACTTGTAATGATTTCTAGTCATCTAAAAGTCTTTTATTATCAATTACATCCCATAAAATATAAAATTTGAAGTTTTTACTTATTTTGGATAATTCACAAAATTCATAATTTTGTTTACATAATATGTTTGGACATAGCAAATGTATGGTTAAAAAGTGATAATTGCAGTTAACTGACCGATCAGTTAGTCGATCAAAAAATTCGGTTAATTGAATAATCAATTAAACTATTAAATCAGTTTTGATTTAAGTTTTTGATATTTAGAAATTGATGAGTTCGGTTTAGATTTCATTTTTTATATTATAAAGTAGTTAATTGAAGTTGATCACTCTCACTCGATTGTAAGAGGGAAAATAGATTTTTCCATTACTTTTTATTTTTATTTTTTGAAAGTTTTTTTGAGTAGCCAAAGACACAAATGTATAGTTGTATCCTTTGCTAGCTTTTTAAATAGATGAGCAAGTCTTATGAAACATCAAATAATTGTGGAGCATTTTTTTAAGAAGGTTAGTAAATTGTGTTTTAGGCAGAGCCGACTGTAATTAACAAGTTGCTCAATAGTCTGCTTGATTGTTTGTTCGAATAAGCTTGAACACATTTTAAAAGATTGACTCTGAAAATGAACGAGCTTGAACATTTTAGTGTTCAACATAGTATGTTCATGAACAATATATACAAAGATCACGAACAAACGCATTTGAAGCTCGACTAGAGGCTTGTTAATGGGATCAATTGACAATGTTTCTAGTATTGTAATATGGTTTTTATTCATTTTTCTACGTTGTTGTTGTCTACTACGGACATGCAATGAATTTTGTTAGTTATTTTTTCTTTGAATAGATAATATAGTTAATGGTCAATAAATTGTTCACAATTAAATGAGCTTGATATGTGCTCGTTTAGATAGTTTAGTAATAGGCTTGATAGGAAGCTCGATTTTTAAGCTTGATGGTTGGATTGTTTAGAATCACTATTACTAGTTCATGAATCAAGCTCAGATTGAGCTCAAGGTTATTCTCTAGCTATCCTAGCTTGAACGATGTATTCAAATTTTAGCTTGTATTTGAATTGATCTTAAAAAACCAAAAATAAAAATAGCTTGGACATGAACAGCCAAGCTTTGCCTGGCTTGGTTTCATATATCCTTTGGCAGAGGAATGATTCTTCTGCTTGAATTTAGCAAAAACTCTTTCACTGTGTTTCATTATCAGGTTTGATGGATTTTTCTTAGGTTGCCCAAATTGTTCGGCTCATCTCTTGGTTATTTCATTTTTGTGGTCATCCTTATTTAGCCTTTTGAGTTTACAAATATTTTTTTGTGGAATCTTATTAGGTTTGGCATTTAGAATAGGTTGAACATTAGTTTGATGTGATGGATGTGTTCTAATTATTTGTATCCTTGCTTGGAAAACTAAATTTTTTTGAAATTTCTAAAACTATATGCTGTTCAAATATCTTCATATGACGGAAGAATACCCAATCTTTTTAGCACACATCAGATGACCCACTTGAAATAGGTTATTTTGTCATTTAGGTAAAATGTAGTTCATTGATGCCCAAAATACTTCCTTGAGGGCTTGTATCTGATTTATAGAATGGATAATGACTGATTGTAGTTGCTATGACTTTGTGGAGTGGTGATATTTGGGGTAAGATTTAGTGTTAGACTTTTTTTTTTTTTGATAAAATAGTATTAGACTAATGAAGGAGAAACTTTTGTTGGAAGTCTTCTTAGTCATGACTTGGAAGTAGTTCTCAAAATAAAAATTGTTAAGCTCAGCGATAGCAATGATGTATTATGACATTGAGCCAAGGGACAATTAGCTTGGAAATTCACGATTGATTCTTTTAATGTACACTATCATGACGTGATGAATACATGTCAACCAACTAATTGGATAAAGCTAAAAGAACGCCAACTGTTTTTTTACATTTTGGACTTAGGTATTATTATATTAGATATCTTTGTCTAACTCAGCATCCATTTTGAATGCAACAACCACACCGTTTTCTATTTAATCCTCTTGCACTACTTGCATTAACTTAGCTTCTATCTTCCATTCTACATTTACCAAGTCAATTTGCTTCTTATGCTTAGGGTGATTTTTTATAAGTGTTATAGAAACTGTAACAAATTGGTATTTCTAAAGTTTCTTGTATGCTATTATATGTTTTCAGACTATGGATGCTTTCCGAGAATGATATTTATATTCTATGATTTGTAAAGCTTTTTGAAAGTTGGATGTAAAGCTTTTTTCTATGCCTATGCTTAGTTGATGTCTAAGTTGGTCATGACTATTTTTAAAAAAAAAATAAAGTAGCTGGTATAATCCTCAATAGATTAATTAATTTTATTTAATATTCTCACAATTAACTAGCTTTATTTCTCATCACATATATCTTAAAAGAAACTTTATATTTTTTTATAAAAATTTTTAAAAAATAGTCATGGCCAATTTGGGCACCAACCAAACAGAGGCTAAAATATTGTAATCACATAAGAATACCATGGAATATGTAAATCATATGCCTTGTTGTATACATAAAGTTGGTACCCGCCTGTGAAAATTGGCCCTTCATTTTTTGCCCATCAAAGTTTTCTTAATCCTACTATTTAACGTTGGGTCTATTCCACGTGTAAGAGAGACAAAGATGGAAGAGAGGAAAGAAAGGTTCCATGTGTAATATAGAGAGATTAAAATGTCATTGTCGCTCTCACTCTCAGGCTCTGTTTTGTTGGAGGAAAAAAAGATAGTTTGAAAAATTTTTAGAAAAAAATGTATAATGTGAAATAAAGTGAGTTAGTTATATAAAAATTGTGTTGGATGTAAAATAAAGTGATTGTTTAATATTGAAATTTGTGTAGGATGAGATATAAAATAATTTTTAAATTAAATTTAAGATTTTGGCTATAAAAATAAGCCATTTTTTAAGCTACTTGCCAAACAGAGCCTCAGTCTCTCTCTTTATATTATTATACATATCATATTACATACATTTATATATATTATACATAGTACTATCTTATTATAGTGATATTAGTATATATTTTTTGGATTTGTTATTTAAAAAATATATATTTGCCTTTTGAAGAAATTTTCTGGACCCTAACTATATTACTTTAATTTTTTACCAGTATATTTTTATATTATGGGATGCTACAATTTGTTCTTTCTATTTTTCTCTTTAGCATTCTATGAATAAAGTATCACTAAACATATCCTTAATATACATATGTTTAAGGGCACATCCAACACAAATTTCTACTTTAAAAATCAATTTTATTTCACATCCAACACAAATTCCAACCTTAAAATCAAATTTATTTCACATCCTACACACCTAATATTAAAATAAATTTCTTTCCCATCAACTGTATAAAATAAAATATTTTCTCTTTCCTTACCCGAATTTATCCTCCAACCAAACAAGCCCTAAATATTTGCAAAGTACTAAAGGATTATTATTAATTTACAACCACTTCGATAGACATACTAATATGAAGTGATTTAGTATTTTTTGTATGTAGTAAGACGTTAAGATAGTGGGTTGCACGGGTTGCTGAAATTTGATAGTTTTTCATTGGAATTTGGTATTTCGAATTTATCATTCACCATATTATTAATATAAAAATCTTCTTTAGAGCCTTGTCTAACTGTCTTTGTGCAAGAAAGTTAAGATAGTGATCCCCACGTATTGTTGAGATTTGACATTTTCAATTTTTCATATATCCATATTATTAATATATCGATTATAATTTGAAATATTAAATAAATTAAATTTGTATGTTGAAATATTTATTAAGTATATAGAAATTTATCTTTAATTAAATTTAGTTTTTCTGAAACTAATTAAAATTTGTTTTTAGTGTACTGCATAAGAACCTTGCTAGTATATTTCGAAGAATTATAGTGAATAATTATTTTTCTATAAAGAGCTAGTGTATGCATTTACCATTCATATGTCCTTCAATTTTAATCTTGTAACTAAGAGTGATTCCCTGGGATTTTTTCCCTAATTGTTAACCAAGATAGTGCAAGAAAGTTAAGATAGTGATCCCCATGTGTTGTTGAGATTTGATATTTTCAATTTTTCATATATCCATATTATTAATATATCGATTATAATTTGAAATATATCCATATTATTAATAATATATTAATATAATCATACTATTAATATATCAATTATAATATATCGATTATAATTTGAAATATATCCATATTACTAATTGTTAACCAAGTGACAATCTCAGCCTTTCCACTGCTTGTCTTCGCATTTCTAGTTTGTTTGTCATGAATTGGGCATTACAAAGTTTGCTAAGGTTATAACAGTGGCAATGTTGAAATTTTTTTTTTGTGTAACTGATTTTGAAAGCCTTCTAGCTTAGGAGTATCATATTCAAGCAGGGTAATACAATACTGTGAGAAACACCACTGTTCAAAGTAGTTATCGGCTTCCATGGCTTTGTTTGGCACCAGTTATTGTTGTGGTTTGGCCTTAATTGTGGCTTATTTTAAATTGCAAAATACTTCATACTTCTTAGGTTTAATTGAGCACCAAAAAAGAAAGAGGACGGTTTAAACACTACAATGATTGAAAGCATCCAAAATATGCGTTAGGTAGACCTTAAAGTTCCGTATTATTTGTGTATAGTATCAAACATTTGTTACCTTTGATTGTTACATATTTTCATGAAATGTTCCAGCAATTTGTGCTCCTGAAATCACTTTTGCTAGTGTATAAGCTCTGCCCGTACAGCTTGCTGAAGATTCTTACATGTTCTCTATTAGATCTCTTCACATTCTTGAGATTCCATTGGCTTTGTTCATATGCTTAAGCATGTATCTATTGCAAATGCATCCCGGTTGCATGTAAGAATGCTTTCAATCAAAACTTTCAATTATGGCAAATCCCTTCTTACGATTTGCTTGTACTACATCTTTTTTGTGACTTGTAGCATCTGCTTACCACTTCTGCACCTTTTATGCTGAAACTGTGACAACTGGGTTCTGTTTACTCATTTCATCCATTTCTGTCCAGGGAAAATTGATCAGTCTCGTGTAGAATTTAAAAGCTTTGCTGCTTGTTCGTCTGAAGCTGAGGTAAAGAAACAGTTTTTCTCCGGACTTTGGATGTGTGTACAGCATTCTATACTTATTCTTGAAATGTAATGGTTTCTTTGAGATTGGGAGGTAAAGAACAGTTTTTCTCCAGACTTGTGGATGTGTGTACAGCATTCTATACTTATTCTTGAAATGTATTGTTTTCTTTGAGATTGGTAATAATGTTTTTTTTTTTTTTTCATGCAGTCCACATTTCATGCCTGTGAAACACCGAAGGAATCTGAATCTCCTCGTTTTAAGGCCATCATGCAGGCTACTAATGCACCTAGGAAGAGGCATCCGGCAGATATTAAAAGCTTTTCACATGAGTTAAACTCCAAGGGGGTTCGGCCTTATCCATTTTGGAAGCCACGAAACATCTATAACCTGAAGGTATTCTTTGTGCATTGTGCTGACAGGAACTGCTGATTTTAATTCTTTTGTGTGAGGCTAAACCTCTAGCATACTTGGGAATAGTTCAGATATTTGTGTTTACTCCATTTTTGTTTCCTATCATTGAAACAACCAAGCTTTCCTTATTTGTTTGCATTTCAGGAGGTTTTGAAAGATATTCAGGTGAAGTTTGAAAAGGCAAAAGAAGAGGTAAACTCAGATCTGGCTGTTTTTGGTGGGGAATTGGTTGGCTTACTGGAGAAGAGTGCTGAGATTCATCCCAACTGGAGGGAAACATTGGAGGACTTGCTGTTGCTTGCTAGGAGCTGTTGTGTCATGAATCCGGGGGAGTTTTGGCTTCAGTGTGAAGGCATCGTCCAGGATTTAGATGATCGGCGACAGGCTTTCCCCATGGGGGTACTTAAGAAACTCCACACACGGATGCTTTTTATCCTGACGAGATGCACTAGGTTGCTTCAATTTCACAAGGAGAGTGGGTTTGCTGAGGATGAGGTGATTTTGGACCTTCGACAGTTGCATTCAGCTGATAAAAGTATTGCATCAGGAAGAGATGGTAGAAGCACTGGTAACATTGCAAGAAGCTCCAAAGAGGTTGCTGCTTCAAGGAAATCTTACAGTCAGGAGCAGCATAATATGAAGTTGAAAAGCCAGGAGATAAAACCTTCAGATTTCTTCTCACAACTTGAGCCAGATGATACAAAGGAAGAAGATTCACCTTCCAGCAGGGAGCGGTTTTCTTCTTGGAAGCCTTTCCCTTCATCTTCTGTAAAAACTCTGAAAGAAGCCAGTCCTGTTAAACACGACTCATCTGGTAAGAAGCTGTCACAGTTAAGTAGGAAGGATATCACAGATTCTGACATGGTTTCAGGTAATCAACCTGATTTAGCTACTGGTGGAGACACAACCTTGCATTCATCTTGTCCACCCAAACATCAGCACAAAGTTTCCTGGGGTTATTGGAGTGATCAACAAATTCTTTCTGAAGAGGGTTCAATAATGTGTCGTATTTGTGAGGAGTATGTTCCAACTTTATATGTAGAGGATCATTCAAAAATTTGTGCAGTTGCAGATAGATGTGACCTGAAGGGTTTAAATGTCGATGAGCGTCTTCTCAGGATTGCTGAGACCTTAGATAAATTGATAGAATCCTATTCACAGAAGGAAGTCCCTCATACGGTTGGAAGTCCAGATGTAGCTAAAGTTTCGAGTCCAAGCGTGACTGAAGAATTAGATGCACATGCCCTTTCCCCAAAGCTCAGTGATTTGTCCCGTAGAGGTTCATCTGATATGCTTGACTGTTTCCAGGATGCTGATAATTCTCTCTTCTTGGATGACTTGAAGAGCCTTCCATCCATGACATGTAAGACTCGGTTTGGTCCAAAGTCTGATCAACCTATGGCTACCTCATCTGCTGGTAGTATTACTCCTCGATCACCACTTGTTACACCAAGATCCAACCATATAGACATGGTTTTGGCTGGTAGGAACGCTGTGTCAGAAAGTGAGGATCTTCCACAGGTACTTGTTTTATTCATCAATTAGTTTGTAGTCTTTATGAGAATGTATGATTGCTTTTTTAACTTTCTTCTGAACTGCGTTTTATGAACACCTGGAATTGACATGTCTCAGCCTTGTCCAGTGCCTGTTGTCCTATACGAGAAATGTAGAAACGTGTAATCATTGCTGTTGTTTGCTCATAAATGTGGCATGATTTTTATTTCTTCTTTTAACTCTCGTTTTCCATTCATGGGAATTGAATCTATGGATCCACTAATGTTGATATCCAACATTAATAAAATTAATGACTGGAATTTGTTATGAAGGTAAATTCTGATTTCAATTTTATTTTTCTTTTTGATTGTGCTTCCGTGTAAGTGATTGTATTGCCTATTCCTTCGTTAGTGTGGGCTTCTTTTTCGCAGTAATATTGGGAAAGTATTCTTTTTATGGTTTAACATTTTGTCATCCTAATGGCCTTTAGTGTCACTTTTCAAGGCATGCATAATCCGTTTGTAACCCCTGATCCTGATGCCTTTAGTGACTTTCTTGAACCTGTTCTAACTGAAACAATTGCAACTTTCCTTCAGAATGGATCATCTCACCTTCATATTTTCTCATGATGTAGATAGCTGAACTTGCTGACATTGCTCGTTGCATTGCAAATACTCCAATTGATGATGAGAGGTCTCTGTCATATTTAGTTTCATGCATGGAAGATTTGCAAGAGGTTATCAGTCACCGCAAACTTGAGGCACTTACTGTGCAGACATTTGGAACTCGCATTGAGAAGCTTCACCAGTGGGTTGACTTGTTCATTTTTTGATATGTTTCTAGACAGTATTTTCTGTGTTCTCTAACATTGAAAGCAGATGGTTGAGCTAGCCATCTTGTTATGTGTGTCTTGATGCACATGTTTGTGTATTTATATGTGCATCATTCACTTGTGTTTGTGCTTTTCTCCATGAGCTTGTGTTTGCTAGTATGACATGGCCTATGGTATCAGACTTTTGTTGTCAGATAAGAATCTGATCTTAGTTTTTGAAACTTTCAGTTTACATATATATGTTATTATCTTGGATTTTCTGTTTGCAGGGAGAAGTACCTTCAGCTTTGCGATACGGTTGATCTTGAAAAGGCTGATGCGACAAGTACAATAATGGAAGAAGAAGATGATGTTGTCCGTAGCTTGCGAGCAAGCCCTGTGCACCCTGCTAATAAGGACCGCACTTCTATTGATGACTTTGAGATAATAAAACCTATAAGCCGTGGGGCATTTGGTCGGGTTTTCTTGGCAAAGAAAAGAACAACAGGTGACCTCTTTGCTATAAAGGTAATTTTGTTCATCCAGTCTACTTTCTTGGGAGATTTCCAATGCTAATGCTTTGATAAAATTTTTTGGGGTATGATTGCTTATGCAAATTTTTATGTTGGAAAGTACCTTTCATTATTTGTTTTTCTTTACTTTCACACTTTGTGAATGATATATTTTCCCTTTTACGTCATTATGGTCCCTATGCTTAGCTTTATATTTGTCAGTCATGCTGTATATACCTTGTGGGACAATTCTTATGTTGGCTTCTTGTTCTTTGTTTGCTTCTTTAAGACCAAAAACTTCTTTGTGTACTATCTTTGGAAATCCCAATTTACCTCTTGAGAGCAAAGAATGTAACCTATTTTATTAGTAATAATGAACTTATATGGGTATATGTTTATGATTTTATGAGCTCTAGAAATGCAGTGCTTTTGTATTGTCATTAATGTGTAATTGCTCACACTCCGGTGAGACAGATTTGAAAATTATCTTACAAAGTTCA
Organism: Apostasia shenzhenica; assembly: GCA_002786265.1. Classification (NCBI taxonomy): domain Eukaryota; kingdom Viridiplantae; phylum Streptophyta; class Magnoliopsida; order Asparagales; family Orchidaceae; genus Apostasia; species Apostasia shenzhenica. Next base: position 1,075,921 of record KZ451993.1, read on the forward strand.
CCACAGGACTGACCATTTGGTGTAGTTTTTGGGTGTCAAGGCTTCAACAAGCGCAAATTGTTGTGGGTAATTACGTTCTCCAAATTGAGTAGTAATATTTCAATTTAAATGTTCACGTTTATTTGGTGTGCCCTTCTTATTTTATAAATATTTTGCAATTATGTCAAGATGACCGGTTTTAATATTTCAAGAACATTCAAAGGGTAGCATAGCCTCAAGATATTGTCATAAGCCTCTTATGGATTTAGAAATGTTCTAGAACATTTTATGTTCTTTTGTACAATTTTGGAGTTTTTTAATAGGAGGAAAATTTGGGAGTTTCTCGTTTAAACTCAAAATAGGAAATACCCCAACATCTAAAATATCCTATGCATTCATTTTGTTTTTAGAAGTAATTTTGGGCCAATTGACATTTTTTTAAGATTTTTATTATTTACAGGGCAATATCATATCAACCCTATAAATGATTCTAAATATCATATTTACTTTTTTACTCTTTTTTTTTTTATAACTTCCCTTATTCTTTAATATATCAACTTGATTTCATAATCTTATACCCATTTCAAGTTAACCCCTCTAATAGAAAAAGATGACAAATTTCGACAATCCTCAAGCGTCTAGAAAAGTCTAAATCAAAACAGTAAACCATAAACATTAAACCACAAATGCTGAACCCCAATCCTTAAACCTTATACCTTAATCACATAAACTTAAATCCTAAATTCTAAGACTAAGCCCTAAACCCTAAACAACTTTAAATTCTAAACCATAAGCCCTAAATCCTAAACCCCCATAATTACATTAATAGAAGGTTTGATTAGGTTAATTTGACTTAATTCAATGGTTGTTAAAATTTACAGCTTCTTAATTGGAGGGGATAATTTGAAATAATTGGAAGATTAGCGTTGGTATGTTCTAGAACAGGGGGATAAATAAGATATTTAGAATGATTTGGTGGTCAGGCTTATGGAATGATTGGCCTTCTAGTTTCAAGTGGAGAGCAGGAAGGATGAGCATGGGCCTTGAGCAAGTTTCTTTAAGAACTTGATTTATGATTTTTGGGTTTATGTTTTTTAAAGATTGAAGTAACTTCATAAGAATGTGTACCGCATATGTGCATAATTTCATACAAATTCCAAATATTCTTTTCCAGACTTCGGCTATTCATTTTGTCAACTTTGAAACAAATAGCTTATATATCTGTATTGATTTTGTGTACTTCTATCCTCCATTGTCATTCTCTGAACTATCTTTTTGAAACATCCTCATCTGTTGATGAAAGCTGTTTGAGTGATAGAGATATAAAACGAGATGAGATTTAATTTATTGGCATTAGCTTTCTAAATATTCATTGTTGGCTTTTGGAGAAGTGTAGTATCCAATTCATTGGAGTGATTATTGGATATCTGTAAGTCCTTTCAATTTAGGCTGGTTTACTAAATACAATGCAAGGAATAGAACAATCTAATTTTCTTGTGTTCAGGTGGCATGGATAATTATTTGTTTAAGCCGTTTCTTAGTAAGTTGTAGGCAACGTATGCTATGCGTGAAATTTGTAAGTTTGTTTTTTGGCTTTGGATGTTTCTAGCAATCACAAACTACAAAGAATCATTAGATTGAAACTATGTTGAACTTTTTGTATTGGAAGTGTATGTTTTCTCTAATCTTTGCCTGTTTGTTTGTAAGATTTAAATTTAACAAGGTTAAAATTAAACTTGGATAGAGATATTTTTTATTGAAAGTTGTGAATGACGTGAAATAAAGTTTGTTATTTTGTTAGAATATATGAGGGATGTGATATAAGTTAGTTATTATTTTGGTAATGTGTGTAGGAGGTGAAATAAAATTAATTCTTAATATTAAATTTTATGTGTGATGTGATATACATGTTTAAAATTAAATCAGGTTAATTTTGAACTTTCAAACAAACAGGAGCTAAGTATTAATTATTAAGCCCCTATTTGTTTGGCAGTTCAAAATTAACCTTATTTAATCTTAAACAGGCATATCACATCACACATAAAATTTAATATTAAAAATTAATTTTATTTGACCTCCTACACACATCACCAAAATAATAACTAACTTATATCACATCCCTCACATATCCCAACATAATAACTAACTTTATATCACATCCCTCGTATATCTCAACATAATAACTACCTTTATTTCACATCATTCACAACTTTTAATAAAAAAATATCTTTATCTAAGTTTAATTTTAATCTTGTTAAATTTAAATCTTACAAACAAACAAGCCCTAATAGTATTTCTTTATTCAGCAATTAAAAGGACTATTTCTTTGGGTTATTTGGCTACCAATGTTTTATACAAAGTTTGAAGGTGCATTTGCCTGGCTTTACGTTAATAAATTTTTTGCTTAAATCTATATACAGGTTCTTAGGAAAGCTGATATGATTCGAAAAAATGCTGTAGAGAGCATATTGGCTGAACGTGATATTTTAATCTCTGTTCGTAATCCTTTTGTGGTATGAAAATCTATTGATTCAATTATTGGTTTACCTTGCATTTAATTTTTTTACCTTAAATGTCATCCTGATTGGTTTCTCCACCTATAATCTTGTAGGTGCGGTTTTTTTATTCTTTTACATCTAGGGAAAATTTGTATCTTGTGATGGAGTACTTAAATGGCGGTGACCTGTATTCATTGCTAAGAAGTTTGGGTTGCTTGGATGAAGAGGTTGCTCGAATATATATAGCTGAAGTTGTAAGACATTTTTACCTTGCATCTGCTCTCTTTCCAAGATTTCTTAATGCATCCATCCTCTCTTAACATTTTGTTTCCATCATTCCTAGGTTCTTGCATTGGAATATCTACATTCATTGCGGGTGGTGCATCGAGATTTGAAGCCTGATAATTTACTAATTGCTCATGATGGTCATATCAAGGTATTGATACTTTCTATCATCAGAGAATTTTTTTTCTTTTTTTTACTACTTGTAAATTTTTTAGTAACATGGATTGTTCATATATATATATATATAATCGAGAAATTGCTATTTTATTTGGCATCAAATTTCCAAAATTTGGTACAGTTTTGGCACATTTGAACTAATACTACATATGATCTCGTATGCTTGATATAATGACCATAGGTGAAATACTATTTATACTCTAATTACTATTAAAAGTGTTGATGTCTTCTTTTTAAGATGAAAAATTATTGCAAGAGAATGCAAAAAAATGAATGCACATGTTAAAAGTCATGACTAATTATGCCTATTTAACTAAGTCAATTAGTTGCATTTAGAGTATTTATCTATTAGATGGGTTTGTCTTGAATTTAGAGATTTTATTTTGAATTAAATTTTATTTAATTTTAAAATGAGTTTTTGTTTGGTTCCGCTTTGCCAATTTAAAGTTGTAGCATTGGAGATTTTTCTATGTATAAGTTTGAAGTCTGTACATATTTGCATGCCTTATGAATAAACTTAATTTGTAATTTTTGGTTTATAGAATTGAATCGTGATTCATGAAATTGAATTTACTTTAAAGTTTGAAAGGAAAGGGTTAAGGCCTGGGGTTAAAATTCCTGAATCCCTAATTTTGTTCTTTTTCTTTTTTCCACATTCCAATTATAGCAGTTCATCCTGCACATCCTGCACCAGGTGAATGGGTCAGTATTTACGTTATAGTTTGTCTAGTGAGAATTCCATATTGACGGAGTCTAGGTTTAAAATGTTATTTAAATAGCTAAGAGCCTATTAAATAAAAATCGTCTGCTAATATGAACGAGTAACCTAAAAGGGTTAGTGGTTGGTGGTAGTTATTATAGTTTGTCAATTCCACCAATCAAAAGATAAAGAGAGATGTGAATTAGTTGTTTAGTGCCTCCTCTCCTATTGGAGAGATGAGAAATAGGATACCGAAAGAAAACTAAATGACACGAATTGAAATCATATCTAAACAAAATATTTCATGATGGATGATTTTTAAATTAGCTTAAATGAAATCATGCCTAAATTACTTAAGGGACTAAATAATGATATTTGTAAGTAGATAGTAGTTATTATGTATGAAATGGAAGTACTTGGTTGTAATTGACCCTAGAGATAATGCGGAATAATAACACGAATGTAGTCTTAGTTCAAACAATGGATATAGTAGCAGGAGATCATAAAATTAACAAGAATATATACTAATAATTATCACATAATGATCAAGAAAATCTAATATCGTAGGTAAATTGCTTTTAAAATATATAGAGAAAGATTGAATAATAGGTAGATGATTCTGCCACACGACTTAATGCGGTGCTATTTCAATAGATCAGAGCTAAGGTACATAAAAAATAGGTTTTCTCACAAATAAATAAGCTAACAACAATTTTAATGTACATTAAGTTCCAGGTTCGCACGGGCGAGCAAATTAAGCAGTCCAGATGCCAAGATCCCAATTATCCTTCAAAGTAAATCAGAAATAAATGTTAAGCTTGAGGTTTACCGAAATTAATGATTCGGATCTAGGAGATGAAATAACGTTCTAATCCCTTATGGTTGGTGAGGAAGATGAGGTTGAGAAACAAACAGCCCGCCGAAACAATCCAAATTGTAGAACAAAAGTGATTTCGGGGATGAAGCAATGTTCCAATCTCTTGTGGTTGGTGAGAATGATAAGGTCGAGAAACAAACAGCACCCCAGAACGATCCGGATGGCATAGAAGAACTGACAGTTAGGAAGCGACAGTTTGTCATTATTGCAAATGGGAGGGCAGCTTGTGCAGGTGTTGATGGGCCGTTATGTAGATACCATTACAATTAAAATTCTAATTGTTGAAATAAAAGTAAATAAAAGCATACAAAACATTACAGTCTCAAAAGGAAAAACAATAGGTAGAAATCATCCTAAATTATAAAAATTCTCAATCAAAATATAACAACCAAAATAATTGGAAATCTCTAATTCTGTTAACTCCTTCAATCATATGACCTGCCAAATCTGCTTAGACTCATCTATCCATTCAAATCGATGCCATGTTGTGAAATTTCAGGCATCGAACATAGAATCTACTTTGGGGGAATTGACGTTTTGATGATATTGTGTCCCCATTAAAAACGAAAGAAAATACTGAGCCCTAGCAAACTTTCTCATTGAATTCTTTTCTTCTTTAATAGTTGACAGACTTTGGACTCTCCAAGGTTGGTCTCATCAATAGTACAGATGATTTATCTGGGCCAGCAGTTAGTGGAACATCAATATTTGGAGAGGATGAACTCCAAGTGTCACCATTGGAGCATCTGGATCAGCGAGAAAGGCGCAAAAACCGTTCAGCTGTGGGTACACCTGATTATCTAGCACCAGAAATCCTCTTGGGAACTGGGCATGGTTAGCATTATTCATAATGAGGATGGACAATAGTTTTTTCATTGTGGTTTACTTGGTGCCTTACTTGTTGACTTTGAGATTTTTGGTTATTTCGTATTTGCAGGTGCTACGGCTGATTGGTGGTCTGTTGGTGTTATCCTTTTCGAGCTTCTTGTTGGAATTCCACCATTCAATGCTGAGCACCCTCAGGTTCTTGTAATTCTTATGACGTTTTTCATGTAATTTTATTAAATTATATCTATTTGACACCAATCATAGATACAGCTGTATGTGTCAATTTTGATGAATTCTCTAAGCACAGAAGTGAATTTTCTTGCATCATATGTATCATTCAAGTTTGTGTATTGATTGAATACCTTATTACAAGTTTGTGTGCTTACTAGATGGTAGGTTAACTCTAGTTTAAGCGAACCTTTTGGTTGAACTTTTATCCCTCATTTGGTTGGACTAAAAAAATCAACTCATCCAAAAACAGTTTTATCAATATTTTATATTTATTTCATATCATATACAAATTTAAATTTAAAAATTAATTTTTTCTCACATCCTATACAAATTCTAACCTAAAAAATTATTTTTATTTTATGTCTTACACGTACTTCAATAAAATATTTTTACTTTATTTCACGTCATAACATTAACATAATTCTCTCTATCTGAAATAAATTTAAAACACTTTAAAAATATACTCCAACTAAGCGAGGCCTTAGAGGAGTTATTTTGACTTGCATTTTTTTGTCTTATATATGCTTGTTTGCTGCTTTATTATATAATGCTCAAATCCTTAAAGTCCTATAACTATGAAGCACGAACAACATGCTGACACGGATACAACACGATACGACACATCGTCACAGTAACTTTTCAAATTACAGGACACAGACATGGCAAGATACATTAAATAATATAATAAATATATATGTGATTATATAATTTTACTACGATTTTTGTTTAATATCATAAAAGTATCTAAAAAGTACTGGCACAACATGGGGACAAGAGACACGACACGACATGTAGTATATAGAAGTGTCCAAACTTCCTTTCCTGTTATCTTATTATCAATATTGCTATCATGATCTTCCATAACTAGTAAGTTCTTTCTATATTATATGTTTGACTAACCATAATTGATATGCTCTACTGTTTTATTTGACAAAAACAACACCTATTAAAAGTGTGTTGCCTGCTATTACTTGAATAAATGTCTTATTTTGCTATTCATATAATAAGCCAATATCTTAATGCTGATCCTCAGTTTAAATGTGACATTATTGGAATTTGCCTACTCATCAACATTAGTTGTTTCTTTGCATGCATATAATAAGAACTTTTCCTACTCAAGGCTTAGTAAATAATTTTCATGATTCTTGATGACATGCCCTCGTAAAGTAAATACAACTTATATTTTTCTTGATCCTCTTATTTACTTTAATTTCCTTTTCCTATAAGCTGTGTTCTTTGTTGATCTTCCTGGCTTAAATACCAAGTTGGTCTTTAATTTTTGATTGTATATGTCTCATGAACTTAATATGCTTATTCTGTAATCACATAAATTGTTGTTGGTATTTAAATTTTAATTAAAATTTGTTACACAAATTATTCCATGATCTCCATTTCTCCTCAAACCTAAATAATTATTTAATCAATTCATAAAATTTCATATATGTTCGTGAAATCTTCTCTTTTATATTTTGAACATCCTAAAATCTATATTTATAGAAATGTCTTCTAATTTCTATATATATTATGAATCCTTTTATCCATAATATAGATAGGTGTGTGGGCCTGTGTCCGTCCTCCAAATTGATGATTAGTACTCATGTATTGTGTGCCCTTAAAACATTCCAAGTTGGTGACTAGTATACTTCGACCCCTTAAAAATCCCATTCAAGTTGATGACAAAGCTGTAATTTATTATTCCCCTAGTAAATGTTGGCCTTTAAATTTACTTTCAAAACTAGTATACGATCTATGTTCCCCAAACAAGACATCCTGGTTCTACCACTGAGTATAAAGGAAGGTGTTTATCCTATAATCAAGCATGATGATTAAAGTGGAGGAGTGCAATTGGAATTTTTTTCAATATGAAGATGCTTATTAGTTGAAGAAACATTTTTATGAAATAGCTATTTGACCAAATATGCTATATGTGAGTGAATGTTGGATAGTTTACTAGCATAATATTCATATATTAAGATTGCATTGCTCTGATGGATGAGAGGGGGGCATCATATTAGAATTGATTAAATCAAAGAGAGACTGAGCATGACATCTATCAAGATGTGATGGGAGAGAGAGATTTAAGATGATTTGGATCATATCCATCTCGACTTATAGAGACCTCCTACATAGATGTGAGGGAATACATGTCACAATGTTCAAGAGAGGAAGAGGGATAAAAAATAAGTTGGTATATGGTCAATAAGGTGATCTTGATACAATTGTGCTTATAAAGAGTGTTTCCTTGCATAGAGCTAAATTAGAAGAGAAATCAATGTACTTGAGCCTGAGTAGTGTGTAATTAGGCCGTTATTGTTGTTTGTTGAGTGTAAATTCTTCATTGTAATTAGGGCTTTATTGTTGTTTGTTGAGTGTAAATTCTCCAAATTTTTACTTGCATTCATCCTCTACAAAGCTAACTACTCCACCTTCATGTTTTTTTGAATTATTTTTTGTGTACTTTGTATTTCTTATATTTTTGGTCAAAGATATCTTTTATTGTTTTGTTCGACGATAAACTTTATGAATTTTCAATTTTATTATTCTTCATAATATCTTATTCACGTTTTTTTTTGTAACATTATTCATATGATTTTTCATTTATCTTCTAATATAAATCTTTTACATTTTATCTTGACACTTTTTTTATTGAAGTTTGTTGTTTTCTTCAAATTCAAGTGAAACATTATATATGTTCTTTACCGCCCCCCTACTATTCCATCTAGTATATAACTCATCTAAGGCTGTTCCGCTAACCATATTAACTATGGCCTTAGCAATTTTTTGGTATTTATTTTCAGTATTTTATCTTCTTTCTTTAAGAAAAATGTTTTGTTTTTAATCACTTGTTTATCATCCTTGCTACATCCATTCTTCTTATACAAACTTTCTAAAACAATTGATTTGTTATCTCACATTTGGTTTGATTCAACTTGTAGGTTTTGAATTGGTCTCTTTGGTATTTTATTTATTAAATCCTTGTAAAAATCTTTGGGTTCAACTTGCCTTAGCAAAATGGCATATGTCATTTAAGGAAACTGTAGCAATTGACTACTTAGTTGTTTGTTTATTTTTCTTTTCCCTCTGTAGTATGAAAAATTTATCAAAAATACTGTCGGAATAGCTTGGTCTATATCATCTTTTCTGTGCTACAATTTTCGGCCATAACCAGGTGGAATGTTCATTAGTTTTTGGTCTGTATTAGTGGTAATCGGACCAGTCAAATAGGATTAAGACACTGTCAAATAGATATTCTGCATGTTGTTTTAATGTGAGAAGCAAAACTTATTGCATTTCTCTTATTTAGTATCATTAAGAACCTGATGAGAGAAGTTACCAAGTGGAAGTCAACTTTATTCTTATGTACCAGCGAATGGTGCATGCACACCAACATGAGGAAAACTTCTTTTTATGAAAGACGTGAGGAAAAGCATTAGATGGGCAGCATACGTTCATCTTTATGTACATGCGCATTAGCAATCATTATACTGTTGTGTTTATAAGATATGGCAAGTTTTCTAGGTAATGTTTGGTACATTAAAAGTTATACACATTTAAGTTCATCTCACTGTAGCTTTTATCTATATTAACATTAGCAGACACAGATAAAGAGAGAGAGGTGCACACACGCACACGCGCGCGCGCGCACACACACATATATATACATATATATATATTGTAATGTTTCAAACATATGTCATTAGCTCAATTTCTGACTTTTCTTGTTCTTATAGATGATTTTTGACAATATCTTAAATCGTAAAATACCCTGGCCGCTAGTGCCTGAAGAAATGAGTCTGGAAGCGCAAGATTTGATTGACAAGTGAGTGCAAGCATTTATCTTTATTGAAATTGTATGCTTACTTTTTTGCCTCTTTCATTGTGTTACTATAATGTGATAGCATTAAATCCCTTAATATTATATAGAATGCAACATTGTTCAGTCACATAGGTTCCTTGTACCCTAGCTGCCGTGTTTGAAAGAAAAATGGTGGCAACACAGAGTATACGTACTTTGTGGTAGATTTGTCACTTTAGATGTGGAAGGTTTTTGCTTATCATCCTTTGGGAAAGAGTAGACCTGTAGCCATTTTTACCTGAGATAGTTGCTAGAAACAAGCTTCGATAAGTACAAGAAAAGATAAGTACAAGAAAAGATAAGTAATGGAGTTGAATTGATTAGGAGTTGGGTCTAAGTTTCTAGCTAATTGTTTTGGACTCATGTGACGCTTACTCTTTTTATTGAAGTAAACTTGAGTCTTCTTTACTTTTTCTTTTTGAAATTTAGTCTTTTCTGTACTTTTAGAAAGAATATAGTTCACTAATTTTGCCTTCATTGAAACTTTTCAATTGTCTCCATATAAAATAAAATTGTAATATTCACTTGGCCATGTAGCACCTTCGGATTCAAAAGCTTCACCATGCACTAAGGCTTACACATGATTAGCTGCCCTTTGTGTATTTCAAAGTTTCTATGTATAATATATATGTGTGTGTACGCGCGCACGCATGTTAAGTCATTGGTTACCAACAGACCCAAAAGCTTAAGCTTGTAGGTTATGGCTCAAGAGTGATTTTATATTCTAATACATTTTATGCACAAGCTTGTTTGTTTTGCAGCATGGAGTTCAGTATAAATATTTTTTTTAGCTTATGCTAGAGATAAATGAAAGTTACCTTGTTTAAACTTGAGACTTTATGGCTCTGACACTTTGTTAAGTTAGTGTATACCAACTGGCATTAAAGCATAAGCTTGTAGGTTATAGCTTGAGAGTAAATTTATATTCTAACAACCATGCCTTTATTCTTCTAAGTGTAGTCAACTACATAAATCCTTTATTTCTATTACACTCTATCAAATAGCAACTTTTCATTTGGCTCTAAGAATGTAGGATCATTCTTTACAATTTCTTGTCATGTCTTTTTTAGTCTTCATCTGCTTTTTACATGAGTAAGATTCGATAATCCGTCTCTCTTTATTAGAGTTTCTATTAGCCTACGATTTATTGGTCTAAACTATCTAAGCCGACTTTCTCTGATCTTATCCTCAATTGAAGTTATTCTAAGTTTCTCATGGATATCATCATATCCTTTCGTGTGTACCTACTCATCAACCTTAGTATTCCTATTTCTGCGACACTTATTTTATTTGTATGTTTTTGCTTTATAGGCTAGCATTCAGTACCATATAATATCTATTTTTTATAAAATCACCATATAATATCGTTGATCTTACTATTATTCTATAAACTTTACCTTTTAATCTAAGTAAAGGTGATGGAGAGAGTTTACCTGCCACTAAAATTGCTTTAACTTGCTAAACTAGAGGCAAAAGACAATGGCTATAGTGCAAAATATTATGTTATTAACTGTTAGTCTTGAACCTTAATAGCCCCATTTCTCGAAAGTGGAAAGATTTTCTGAAGAAGTGTAAATACGGTGAAGTTAAATATTCAGTATATATACACATGCCTAACATAAACATAGACAAACACCTTCAAATTTCAGTAACCTTTCTGGAGTAAAGTGATAAAGAATTTACCGCTACTAAAATTTTTATATTTGCGTGCTTAGTTTCTAAAATGGAAGCAAAAGGCATTTGACTATAGCGTAAATCATTGTCATTAATTATTAGTCTTGAACCTTAATGGCCTCATTTCTTCAAAGTAGAAAGTTCTTCTTCAGAAATGTGAGTACTATGAGGTTTAACTTCCATCATTTTCATATATAAAAGACCTCCAAAGCTGGTGCGAAATGTGAACGATGTTGAAAACAAAAATAGCAAAGGTGGCTCCGATGTTTGATAGCAAACCTCTACATCGCTAAATAATTCAAATAAAAAGCTGGCATAATTTTGCTTACTTTTTATTCAAAAATATTGCAAAACACACCTTTATTACCCTTATCACTGTCTTTATTTCTGATCATGGCTATATTTGACTAAGAGGTAACTATTGAAGCGTGTGTTGCGTAATGTTTTATTGTTGGCTTCTATTTTGTGCCAAACTCCCAGAAACTTGTCTGATCAATATTCTTACCAAACCTAAAAGCCAGTTTAGAGCATTTCTGACTGCTAATATTCTGCCTTCTTAATAGATTGTTAACAGAAGATCCTCATCAAAGACTTGGAGCGAATGGTGCTTCAGAAGTAGGTTTAGGGCAATATTTTTCATCAAATATACATCATTGTAAACTTTATGGATATTTGAATTTCATAAGCAACTGTTTTTCAGGTTAAGAAGCATGCCTTTTTTCAAAATATTAATTGGAATACGCTTGCCAGACAGAAGGTGAACCTTGATTTCTTACACGAATGTCATATATTTTTTTTACTGGTCATGTTGAGGCAATACTATAACCGATGCTACTTCTTCGCAGGCTGCATTTGTTCCCTCTTTTGATAGTGCAACTGATACTAGCTATTTCACAAGCCGCTACTCATGGAATCCATCCGATGAACATGTATATGAGGCTTGTGAATTTGAGGATTCCTCTGACAATGGCAGTATAAGTGGTGCCAGTAGTTGCATAAGTGATCGCCAAGAGGAGCCGGTAAATATATTTTTGTTCTTTAACTGATCTACAATCTTGTGAATATATCTTTCATGAATCATAGACCGATCTCAATGAATGAAGAGAAACACCGATAAATTTTGCTAATTAGAAGTTTCTTTTAGCTAAACATGCACCATCTTATTCTTATTAACTATACATGGCATTTCTTTCTTGAAAGCAGAGTCAGAAAACTAATGTAATTATGGCTAGCAGGGGGAGGAGTGTGGTGGCCTTACTGATTTTGGTCCTGAATCATCTGTCAACTACTCATTCAGTAATTTCTCCTTCAAGGTAGTCTGAATCCAACAGCTTATACATCCCTTTGGAACTATTTTTTCTTGAGCCTGTCTAGTTCTTTCAGTTATGTTCTTAAAAATTCCAGTATATAAAGTATACAGCCATTACTATGAAACGAGGATGTGCTCTACCTCACTAAGAGCCTCGAAATAGAAGTTGAGAAAGTTTTCAGTAGGAGTCTTTGGCACAATAATCCTATTCCTATGAACTAAAAAAAAGGGGGTAAAGAAAGTATTCTCTACTGATACAAGTTGCCCTGAATTAATGGCATTTTTCCTGGATTTTCGTAAGGGCCATTTATTTGTCATGCTAATGATATTTACCTCTAAATCCTTATGAATTTGTGAATAAATTCTAAACTGTGTGTTAAAATCTATACATGTAAGAAACAAGAGAAATTCTTATCACCGTTTTGCTGCAATGCTATTTTTCGAGTAATGAGTTGCAGTCTGCTAACTCTATTACCAAGTGTGAAGATTTAAGTGGTAATTGTAGGTCCCTTTGCATGCCCATCAATGTATTCTGTCAAGCTTTTTTAATCATTCTACTTCAACCTCTTTGTGTGAATAGTTTGATGTGTGGTAGTTCTAGCTTTGCCATGTTTTTTAAAGCAAATTTCAATCTCGTCAGTTTCTGGTTTCCCCCTCTATTCTGTTAGATATGTCTCACATCTACCCTTTGTGACTCACAAGCTTTCCGTGCAGCGCCGATTAAAGTTCAGCTGACAATAATACAGTCATACTTATGTACTCTTATGCATCCAACTTTTTATTATTTATTTTGTGTAATGAGAGGATTGACCTTATTGTGATCCTGGTATCACCAGTTCATATTGAGGAAGCAGCATCTCTGCTTGGCAGGAGTTAGGTTCAAATGCACTAGCTATACCCTTTCTTTAAACTTTAGGCAGTTAATCTATCCTTGTTAGCTGAAATATTTTGTCCCAAATTACACTGGCAGAAGGGAATGGAATGTTGTGAAGTTTGTTCTCTTGTGTAAATATTAATATAATTATGCTCTTTTTTCTTCTGCATATTTTGATATTTTGATGTAGCTGTTATCTTATCTGCCTTTTTCTGCATTTTGTTTGCATTCTGTGAACAGAATCTTTCTCAGCTTGCATCCATCAACTATGATTTACTATGCAAAGGCTGGAAGGATGTACAGTCAAAACCTGACTATTAAACTCGATACCTTCAAGCTCCCATTTTATAGAAGAGGAGCGCTGGAGGATAAGAAATTTTCTCTCGTGTACAGGCTGTATATGTATGTTCTTTTCAACTCCTTTCTCTCCCTCTGACAGGTTCCTTTTTAATAGATGAGGAGCTTAGGGATTAAGAGCTCTGGTCTCATCTCCTCTCTTCATCCCCTCCGTTAGCCTCTCTGTTTTTTTTTTTTTGTTTGTTAATGTGCTATCATGTTATATTCCCTATTCACGACTCGTCACTTCTAAATTACTATTTCACAGCTCTGATTGCTTCACCCACCCATCTGCCTTAGTGTGTGTCTGTTTTGTGCTTTTTTATTTAAAGGTGTTTTGAGAAGCGCGTGTTTTGTGTTTTATTATATGATAAACTGATTCATTATTCTCCTTGCTTCACCCCATCCCTCGTCCTCTCTTTTTGTTCGTCTCCCTCAACCTTTTTATTTTGTGTTTGTTTTATATACAAAGGTGCATTATTGTGCAATATATTTGTTTCATGTCACTCCTCTCTTTCCACCTTCTCCACAGCCTCTCAGCCCCCCAACCCCCATGTGCTTATGTCTGTTTATGTGTCATGATGCGCATATTACACTTTTTATTAAGGGGGTGTTTGGTTCAGTGTTATCTCAATGTTATGTTATGTTATCTTTAGAAAGTAATTGTTTGGTTTAATGACATCTTTAAATAATATTATAATTAATTACAAAAATGCCATTACATGGTGACATCTAGATGTCACCCCAAATCGGGCGACATCTCAAGATAACACTGTCAATTTGTCATTATAATGTCAATAAGTTCTAACTAAATAAAAAAAATTTGGATAACATTAATATTTTCTAATATCATAACATTGAACCAAACAAATGTTCATTGATGAATAACAATGACATTTAGATAACATGACATCTAAATAACATTGATATTGAGATAACACTGAACCAAACGCCCCCTAAGACTATTCTTCATCTCGTCGCCCAGGCCCCCTCTCTATTTGCCTTTGTTCATGTGTTAAGACGCCTATCATGTTGTACTATTGGTTGATGTCTCTCCTCCATCCCATTTCTTTATTACATGTTTTATGACTTCATACACTCCTTGGTATTGTATTATTAATTTGTACACCACTTTTGTTGACTTCCCCAGAGATAGGTGCTGAAGCTGCGAAGTTGGAGACAAGCCATTTAGCTCTCTGGTAGAGTCTGGTGGAGCTCAAATTTTCATAGTAAGTCCTTGGCTTGTATTTTGTTTTGGCCCATGTCATTTGTGGGTGTTCTCTTTTTCTTTTCTTTTTCACTTTTAATTTTGACCTTTCTAGAGAAATGCTATGTGCACTTGAAAGATGTTGATATATTTAAATTATCGGCCTCTTTTTTGTATTATCATCTTCCCGCAACTGATATAGGGTTCATTGCACAGTATCAACTTTATAAAATCTGTAAACTTAATCTTTGAAGTTAAGAGTTTTACTCTCCATCAGGTCTCACCATCAAAGATCTGCTAAACTAGATTACAGTTTTTCCCTCGCCTTCTCCCCCCACTTTCTTGCATGGCATGAAACTATAAAGAACAATCTTAAATACTTAGAGCTAAATGAGTTGTTATTTGATAGAGCGCAATGGAAATAAATGATTCATATAGTCAGTCCCACCTAATGGGATAAAGGTTTAGTTGTTGTTCTCCCTGACTTTTTCGGCCTTCGTACGAAGCCCATATGTCATTACTACTGCCCCACCATTGCAATCCATGGCCATGTCTCCACCTCCTCGCCACCATCTTGTCTCACTCCATCCCTCTCCTCTCACTTCCGCTAGGTTGGCGTTGCCTCTCTTTGCTTCTCAATCCCTCTATCTATATCTCACTACCTCTCTTTTCGTGGAATAATTATCTATATGTTTTAAGTATGAATACAGATCCAAAGAAATATTAACACGTTTAAGAGAAGAAAGGATAAAATATATGAATACGATGAGAAATACATTTGAGAAAGTGTGTAATACATGTGTTGTAGAATTGATATGGTCGCCTAAAGACGATTCGAGAATTTAAGAACTATTCATACAACTAAAAATAAGTTAGCAATAGCAAGTAGGAAATAAAATATGGAAGCAATAAAAAAAAGAGATGATTTATGTGGTTTAGCTCCTTTGTGTTTACACCCACAGCCCGAAGGCAAGCTCATCCAATTCACTAATCACGATCTCCTTTCATTCCAGGGAAATAGAAAAAGCTTCTTACACCTTTACATATTAACCTTCCTTCCTTTTAGATCTCAATCATCTAAAAGTTGATGCTCAATCTTACTTTCATCTTATTTTTCAAAAAACAAGGAAATACAAATCAAGAAGAATAGATGAAAGAAATAATAATACTAATTATTTTATGAAATTTGCATTATTCCTTATATATCGAACTATGCAAATTGTTTATCTTCTTTTCTTCTCTAGCTTCTTGTCGCATAAAATCAGTTAGATCATCCTTTTTCATTTTGAGTTTGCAACTGATCCATGAATTGCTCAGATTTTTTGTAACTCTTCGCCGAATCACTTAATTTGTGAAATTCTCTTATTTCATACTTTTAAGTATTGTCAAAAAATGAAGTTTTTTTTATGACCAGTCTTTTTGTCAATAAGACTAATATTTTTTTTGTCTATGACAAGATTTGTGATTCTCGATCACATCAAGTGGTATCAAAGTTTTAGTATTCTATGTCTTGAAGATGACAGAATTGATGATGTTTAATTCGACAGTCAACTTAGAGTGTGATAACTAAAGGATTTTATAGCGTATGAATATTGGAGATTTATTTTTATAAAAGGATTTGTACCTCCCGCTCAACTGACTTAAATGAAAAAGTAGTTGCATGCATTCTAGTAATATCATTACGAAACTATAATTAAATCCTAGATAATGCATTTTGATCTTTTCTCTCTCATTCTTCGATTAGTATATATAGTTGAGGGCTTCTATCGTCCCTATCCAGTAGATAATAGTCTATGACTAATACGTATTGCTTGTATTTTCATTTGAGATTAAAACCTTGTGTTCTTATCGATAGATTTTCTTAATGTTATAATACTAGCTACTTGGTAGTCATTGAAACTCCCCCTCGATCAAATGTTGTGATACTAATTTAGTGGAGAAGAAGCATAGCACTATTTAATTGAGCTTAACCAAAAAATTCAATAACATTGAATGTCTAATTGGTACAACAAAAAATAGTAAGATCATAGAAATAAAAACATTTTTAGGGGTAGAAAATAAATTAAGATAATGAACACTAAAGTTTAACTTGAACATCGTTGCTAGAAAAACCAAGGAGAATGTACACGAAAATGCTTCATTAATCAAAAGAAAATAAAAAGAATACATAAAAAAATATGGAGTTTGATATAATGAACAGGAGAAGCAATTTAATTAAACAATTTGAGTGTTGCACATCAAACCTCTCTCACTATATGACGGCCCTGTTTGGCGTGAGGATCAAAACAGGATTAAAACAGGACTAAAATGGTACTAATTTAAAAATAATAATAATAATATTATATAAATATTTTAAATTATTTTACACAAATTTAAATATAAAAAATATTATTTTATTTTATATACTTAATAATTTAAAATAAAAATATTAATTTTATTTCACATTTTAGATCAAAATATTCAAATCGAGTATTTTGATCTAAGATGTGAAATAAAGTTTATATTTTTATTAAAAATTATTGAGTTTGTGAAATAAAATATTATTTTTTATATTAAAATTTGTGTAGAATAATTAAAATTATTTATTTATTATTATTATTGTTATTTTTTAAATTAGTATTATTTTAGTCCTGTTTTTGTTCTCGCGCCAAACAGAGCATAGTCCAAGAAGATAATAGGATCCCCGCTCTAAAATCTAAAATATTTTCGTATATACATACATATATATATATACACACACACAAAGGTGCAACAAAATATTATTTTGAATTTAAATAATAATAATAATAAATAAATTTATTTAATTATTTACATAAATTTTAATATAAAAAATATTATTTTATTTTATATATTCAATAATTTTTAATAGAAATATTAATTTTATTTTATATTCTAGATCATAATACTCGATTCTAATATTTTGATATAATACGTGAAATACAATTGATAGTTTTATTGAAAAATTATTAAATATGTAAAATAAAATAATATTTTTTTTATATTAAAATTTAAGTAAAATAACTAAAAAAATTTATTATTATTTTTTTTAAATTAATACTATTTTGATTTAAATTTATATATTTCGATCCAAAGAAGGGTTCACCATCACTCATGCCGTCAAAATAGACTTATCCGAAGAAATCAACATAAATAACACGTCTGCGATAACAGGAGAAAGGATCCAGCGAAGGCTTCTCAAAGTCAACTTATGATTATGGTAAATTAAGTATAGGTATCTAAAGGTTAGGGAATTTCAGATAGGCCCAACTTTATGGGTTTTTTGTTATCAAAAAACCAAAAAAAAAAAAAAAAAGCTTTATAGTTTCTTCAATTGGGCCTCATGCTCATAGTTGCAGACATACGTTGCATGCTTGTAGAGAAAGCCAGCTTTCAGCATCTAGAGATTTTATTCGTTCTTGTTTGGTATATTTGACTCTCCAAAAAGCAGATAGTTTACGAAAGAATCGCCCTTCAGGCCAGTGCTTATTTTAGACCGAGCAAGAAGAATTATGGCAGAGCACCTCTTACGGGAAAAAAAATGAACGACCAGAAGAAGCACATGATTGCGTCTCGCTCTAGCCGGGAAACTCCTCCTCAAGGCCATGGGCATCGGCGTGATTATTCGTGACCATTTATGTGTGGTTGTCGTGGTTGTAGCCAGATGCGCGAAAGGTCATTTCTCTCCACATATAGTCGAGCGCGTAACAATTAAAGAGATTGCTTCCATCCTCTCTCTCTCTCTCTCCTCATGTGATTTCGAGAAATGGTATATGGAGTTAGACTCGATGACTACTATTATGGCCACGTCTTCTCCGACACCCAGAGCATGAGAAGCACACATATTGGAGTTCATCCTGGAGGATGTTCAAGCAGCAAAAAAATGCCCCAAGATAAGTTTTTGCCCTTGAGAGGAGAACTTTGCTGCTAATTTCATCGAAAGACTAGCTTTTTTTCTCTCATCTTTCTATAACTTGGCTGTACTATCTGATTTTTGCAGCTCTGTTTGGCGCGAGGACCAAAACAGGACCAAAATGGTACTAATTTAAAAAATAACAATAATAATAATAAATAAATTTTTTAAATCATTTTACACAAATTTAAATATATAAAAAATATTATTTTACTTTCTAAGATGTGAAATAAAGTTTATATTTTTATTAAAAATTATTGAGTATGTGAAGTAAAATATTATTTTTTATATTAAAATTTGTATAGAATAATTAAAATAATTTATTTATTATTATTATTGTTATTTTTTAAACTAGTACTATTTTAGTTATGTTTTGGTCCTGTTTTGGTCCTCGCGCCAAACAGGGCTCGAGCTACTATTTATAACGATGGTTTCTTAAACAATATAAGCTCTAATTAAGCTTCGATATCTCTCTACAACTCAATTACAAAGAAAAAAAAAACATGTATGCTCTTATTTTAATATTCTAGCAAGCTTAACAAAAAATTAATTTTATTTATCACTTTACCGCATATATATTAGTTGCTTTATCGTAGAAAGAATTACATACAAGTGATCATAATTCAATTGTCAAGGATTAAACATAGGAACAATTTACCGAATACGGACTGTTGACATATGGCTCCAGCGCTGCATCACAGCCATACACGTGGCGTTCCATCATAAAACATCATGCTTCAACCTTTGAAGCTGTTAACCTCGTGGGTGAGGTCACGAGGTTTGGGCCCTCTAACCTCTAACCTCGTGGGTGATGTTTGGGCCCTCTAACCTCTAACCTCGTGGGTGATGTTTGGGCCCT
>KZ451993.1:1109165-1128219 GCA_002786265.1 Apostasia shenzhenica
TATATATATATAGAAACAGTTGCATTAGAATAAGTAAAAGTCGATAATGTGATGCTGTCTTATCGTTGGAGGTTGGCATTCCTTTTTTTACGGCTGAAGTTGGCGGAATAAAAATTTAAAAATCGTACTGATTTTGATCAAATTTTGGAATTGATATTAAAATTGCCAGCCTTACTTGGCACAACACATAATTACTAATTTTCTTTTTATGAAATTTGTATTATTCCTTACATATCTAATTATGCAAATTATTTGTCTTCTTTTCTTCTCTTGCTTCTTGTAGTATAAAACCAAGTCGATCATCCTTTTCATTTTGATTTTGAACTGATCTATGGACTGATCAGATCTTTGTTTTGAAGATTTGGTTACGTGCAATTTTACGTTCTTCTCATTAATGACTCATCCGTTACGAATTTTTTTTTAACTCTTCGCTGAATATATAACTAAAGAGGGCATCCTAAATTAAATTTATATTAATTCACTTAGTTGCTTAATTTGTGGCAATTCTCTTATTTCATACTTTTAAGTATCGTCAAAAAATCAAGTTTTTTTTTTATGACCAGCCTTTTTGTCAATAAAACTAATATTTTTTTGTCTATGACAAGATTTTACTATAATTAAATCCTAAATAATGTATTTTGATCTTTTCTCTCTCATTCTTCGATTAGTATATATAGTTGAGGGCTTCTATCGTTCCTATCTAGTAGATAATAGTCTATGACTAGTACGTATTGCTTGTATTTTCATTTGAGAGTAAAACCTTGTGTTCTTATCGATAGATTTTCTTAATGTTATAATACTAGCTATTTGGTAGTCATTGAAATTCCCCTTCGATCAAATGTTGCGATACTAATTTAGTGGAGAAGAAGCATAGCACTATTTAATTGAGCTTAACCAAAAAAACTCAATAACATTGAAGAATTGGTACAACTAAAAATAGTAAGATCATAGAAATAAAAACATAAGGGTTAGAAAATAAATTAAGATAATGAACACTAAGGTTTAACTTGAACATCATTGCTAGAAAAACCAAGGAGAATATACACTTCATTAATCAAAAGAAAATAAAAAAAAATGCATAAAAATATGGAGTTTGATATAATTATGAACAGGAGAAGCAATTTAATTAAACAATTTGAGTGTTGCACATCAAACTTCTCACTATATGACCTTTAGTCCAAGAAGATAATAAGATTCTCACTCTAAAATCTAAAATGTCTCTTTATATATATATATATATATACAAAAGTACTGCAATAAAATTATTTTTTTTATAGTAATTAAGCAATAAAATTATTATTAGATTCAAAAATATCCCTAGTTTGACATCATCCAACAGGAAGATTAATATCCCTAGAATTCTCACGCTCGTTCCAAGTTGTTACCATCTAAAAGTTAAATTGAAGACAAAAAAATTAAGTTGAAAGACACATTAATGATGTAGAACATAAAAAAATTTATGAAGAACTTCTAATAGATCATGCTCCTATAAATATAAAATATTAATCACATAAATTGAAGAAATTTATTTCTTTGATTTCCTCGATTTTAGACTTCAACAATTCTTCTTTCACAAATAATTTCAGTGAAGTGAACTGTTCATGCCCGACTCGCATTCCTTAAATGTGGAAAGACATCTAAATATTGAAGAATTTAGAGTGAAAATTAACATAAAGCAATACAAATTAAATTAGATATTGAGTGATATTTTATAATTTTTAAGAAAAATATTTATATATATTATCAAATTAAATAATATGATATAATATCAAGATAATATTCAATAAATTAAATAACTGTATAAAAAATTACGTATTTAAAATGACTGATTTACAGTATTGCAAAAGTTTGAATGGTGAAGAATTTCAAGAATTTTTTACAGATTTTTTTTTTTTGATTCCTTTTAAGATTTGGGAATGAATAAAAATAAAATAAAATCATTATATACATGATCTCCTTGAAGAAATATATACAGGGAGCTTAACTAAAAGAACATGTAGCAGTACTCTTCGAGATGATCTAATGGCGGAGAACGGCAGCAGTGCGGTAAGCGACACTGGCGACTTTGGGGATGAAGACTCCCGTCCCTCTCCGCCGGCAGGCCTCCGGCGATCTTCTTAACATGGGCGATGATCTGCTGGGCTGGACGGCGTCCGGCCGGACCCAGCTGGCGTGATTCTCCCGGCCAACTCTGTAGCCGACATCCCATGTTTCGGCGATATCGTTGAAAGAGGAGCCGCGCCAGATGGGATCGAGGAATGGCTTTTGGGGAAGATGGATCGGGTCTCTGTTCATGGCGCGCAGGGGAGATCTCTCATCATGATCTTCTTCCTCCGAGATGACGAGCTTGATCCACTCCTCTATCTCACGGTAGAACATGTCTCCTTCTTCGCTGCAGTACTTACTCTCATGACTTTGAGGACCCATTTTAGAGAGAGAGAGAGAGAGAGAGAGAGAGAGGTTGAACTGATATGGGAGAAGCGAGCAATGGGTGCGGTCTATATAGAGGGGAAGAAGAAGAAGGTGAGATGCATGGAAATGGTAAGCAGAGGCGGGGACTTATTTGAGGATGAGGGGAAGATATAAATCAAATTAAGAGGAAGAAGAAATAAACCTTTAACTACTGCTCTTTGAGTTTTAATTAAGGGTAAATTACATCCAGGTCCTTAGATTTATAATATAATATTATTCATATTTATAATTTTAAAAATTTAAGCTCTGATTTAGATATAAATTAATCAAATTTATTTTTATTTTTTAATATTAAAATTTTTTAAAATAGCCAAAATATTTTTTATCTAGTCTCTCTCTCTCCCTCTCCCCTCTTTCCCCCTCTCCCCTCTTTCCCCCTCTCTATGTCAAATACTTATTACCTATGCTAGCAACACTGAGAAGCGCAATGCCAAAGTCGAGATAGACTTTATTGCTCAACAGATTGCTGATCATCTCTTTGATTTTTCGCTTTATATCATGTCTCATCTTTGCAGAAATGCCAATGGGACTTCAGACTTCTTAGCCCATCTCGCTTCCTCTTCCGGATTCGTTTGACCGCGAGCCGTCTCCAGTGGGCTCGTTCTTCTGGCGCGGTTGACGTATTATTTATGCTTAGATTTTTTTAAAAAATAATTACTTACATGTCACATTATTTAATTTTATTTATATTTTATTTATTTAATCTTAATTAATTATACTATGCACACTCAAAACATTACAAAATTTTACATAAACACATTTTAACTTATTTCTATTATAATAAGTAATCATAATTTTTCAATAACTTAATTATAGTTATATTATAAAAAATCTGAACCGTTCATGATATTTTTTTAAGAATATTTAAATATATTTTGAGTGAAAATCCTAAAACTTTAATATTTAGGTGACGACAAAAGAAGGAGACATCTGCAACGTGAATTGATTTTAAGACAAATCAGCGCTTCAGTGTGGTATTGAGAAAGAAAAAATATGTACCATTAAAGATCAGAATATAATTTTAATGATTTACTAACAGAATATTTATTTTAAATAGATTTTGATTAAGTTTTAACTCAGTGTGCGTAAGTAAGATTTTATAATATTTTGAGTATGCATATCGTAATTAATTAAAAATAAATGAATAAGATATAAATAAATTTAAATGATGTGATATGGATGTAATTATTTATTTTTTTAATTGCCATTTTTGACGGCATAAGTGGAACGGGTCTTAGGGGAATCATAGAAGTAGAAAAATCCGGTAATCCTTTTAATTGAATAATTTTATTTGAAAAATTATTTTTATTCGACGTCAATTTGGGTCCATTGACCAGACTTAAGTTTGACCAAAAATTGGCCCAATTCGAATTTATTTAACTCAAAAGCTTATTGTTTTCATGTAGGATATTTATTTTTGAAATTATTTGTAAAAAAAGTAAAAAATATTTTTTAATGTGATATTTTTTATTTTTATATTTTAAAATATTTAAAATAAAATTAATTATATCTTAAGAGATATATAATATATAAAATAAAATAACATTTATTTTTTTAAATTTATTTAGGATTTTAAATAAATTTGAAGTTTGTATAGAGTTTAAAACAAACTTGGATTTTAGAAGTTGACCTTCTCCTAGTTCGGTGAAGAGGGAGGTTGTCTGAAATTAGAGGAGTCCTAAGTTCAAATTCAATGCATTACTATAATTCTTAATTTGAGTGAGAAAATTGTGATGTTTGAGGCAAATAATTTAAAAAAAAATATGAATTTTAGTATGCGGAACGCGATAGCATAACAGAACAATATTAACTAATATTATATATATAAGTGTAATTATCTATCTATATATATATATATAGTTTATTTGCAACATATTGACATTTTTTTATAAGAACAACTAGTTAGTTGCATGCAATAAAGAACATTGAATATTACCCACAGATTATTTTTTTATAAATTTTGAAATATGAGTTATATCTATTAGAATAAAAATATAATATCTAAAATTTTGAGTAACATGCCAGAAATATCCCTTTTTTTGTAAGGTATAAGCCAGACATTTTTATATTAATATAGCCTATTTCACCAATGTGTAGTATATTTTAACTCATTCATAATATTGTATATGAGAATATATCTATATATGAAATATAAAATATAATTATGAGTCAAAATATATTACACATGCATAATGAAAGGTATTTATATATAGTAAAAAAATATTTATAATTAATAGAAATAACGGTTAATATCATTTCTCGCTCCATTTCTCTTTCTACTTAGCCACGGTACATATTTTTGCGTGTTACGTTAAGTTTAGTAATTTCTCCGTATTTATTTGTTTTGACATTTTTACTGTTTTTAGTTACTGCTATATTTTAGAAGTTTTATTTTTATTAAATTATATTTGAAGTTATTGCTCGTGGCTAATTAATAGCAATAATTTTACGTTCTGCATGCCCGCTTCATGTGAAATTTT
The DNA here is from genome assembly GCA_002786265.1 of Apostasia shenzhenica. NCBI lineage: Eukaryota > Viridiplantae > Streptophyta > Magnoliopsida > Asparagales > Orchidaceae > Apostasia > Apostasia shenzhenica. The sequence goes on from KZ451993.1 coordinate 1,114,118, forward strand.
TCTAATTTATATTTGATTTAATATTATCTTAATATTATACCTTAAACTTCTGTTTGTTTTTTTGTATACTTTTCTTTCTCATTTAAGCCATAATTACCAGACTTAGCCCTCTGCATACTGCTGTCTCTCGGGACCCCTCCTTTTAACGTCAACAATATGATACGACTTTTAAATTTAATTTTAACACCGGACAAAGTTAACCCAAAAATAAACAAGTTCTAAATGATATAAAGTTAGTAAAATAAAAGTTTCCTCGACAGTGTATATTTTCTTAGAATACTTTGATATTATCAAATATCCTAAAAGCTTAAATTATAACAAATATGTAATTTACTTATTATATATTCCGTACTTAAAACTCGTGGGTCAAAATAAATAATCACGTGACAATGCATGCTCACCTAGCCTCTTGAGTTATGTAAAACAGGGTGATGATATTAAGCTAATAACGACTATATTTAAATCATCTTGTAACTGCCTTTTTCAATAATTTTTTTCTCAACTCACTGTCAGAATTTAAACTCGAGACTTGCTTTGATCCTAGTCCTAGGATCATTCACATTTTCAACTCTCTTAAAATTTTAAAGTCGATGAAAATATTTAAACTAATTTAGTGAATCTAATAAAAATACTAAATTCCATATTCACGTTTACTTATATTAAATAATAGTGATTAGAGCATGATAAATATTTGACTGGACTAGAGGTTAATTGTATTTTCTTAAAGGAACATAAATTTAAATATAATTATCTAATTCTGTCAAGGTAGATTTGAAATTGAAAATTTCATAGTTGTAGCTCGGATGTGCAATTTTTAAATTGAAAATTTAACTGGGCCCGGGCCTTTTCTTTCTAAATAAGCCCATTGGGCCGAGCTGCGATGTTGAAAATAATCAGATTCTCGTAGAATTGTTATCGGACTGATTTGAAGAAACAAAAATTTTAAGCAAGGTTCTGCTCGAAATCCGTCTGAAACTGGAATTGAATGTAATTCAAGTTGATTTCGAGATGGCTCGAATTATACTTAATATTTGATAATTTACTTAAAAATTATATAAAAATAACTTTTTTTTAATAAATATTTTATAATTCAACACCAATTATCTCTTATACAGACTACATATTAATAGAATCGTCTCATTATGTTAAATAGTTTATGCTCATTTTCTATCTAAGAAATTTTGATCCTAATCTCGAGAAGAATAAACTTTATAAAAACATTATATATAAATAATATAAATCATAATTCGAGTGAATCAAGGTCAATTAAGAATTAGCTCAAAAGTTTTTGTGTTATAATTCAATTTAAAAATTTCAAATCAATTTTGAATGCACTAAAAACTAACTGAGTTATGAGTTTCTCAAACGTATAGCACCACTACGTTCTCCTTCTCGCAGGTCCACAGTAAGGCTGTTAATGGATCTGGTTCGAGTCGAGTCAACTCAGACCCGGATCTAAATTCATATATATCAGATCGGGTCATGGTCGATCCAGATCCTCTCGAGTTGGAAATTGGATCTGGTCAGAACTCGGGTTTTCGTGTTTAATCTATTTACAATAAAAGTTGTTATTTTTAAATATTTTTTATAGTGAAATTTAGAATAATATTAAATTTATTAGAAATAAAATAAGAAAAAGTATTATATTTTTATAAATTAATTGAATATTTTAATATAAAAATCTGTATTTATAATATATATACATATATATTATAAAATATAAATTTATAAGAATAAATTATAAAAATAAAAGAATTATATACTATAATTCACTAATATAATTTATAAGAATTTTTTATTAATTAATTATAATTACACATTTTATTTATATTTAAAAAAAATATTAATCATAAAATATTTTTTTTAGATAAATTATAAATTAAATTATATAATTAGGTCGAATTTTAAATCAGTTGAGTGGATGATAATTTATTTCACTCAGGTCCCTGAGTTTAAGAGTTATTATCACACAGGTCTACGTTTTTTAAATTCTATCTTCACGGTCCCTATGCTTTCAAAAATTATCATCTGGGTCCCTTTTTATTTTTTTATTATTAAAAAATATAAAAATTACCATTATACCCTTACCATCCCTCTCTCCTCCAGATCCGGCAGCCGCGCCAGCGGCTGCCGGATCTGGAGGAGAGAGGGAGGGTAAGGGTATAATGGTAATTTTTATATTTTTTAATAATAAAAAAATTAAAAAAGGACCCAGATGATAATTTTTGAAAACATAGGGACCCCGAAGATAGAATTTAAAAAACGTGAACCTGTGTGATAATAACCCTTAAACTCAAGGACCTGGGTGAAATTTACCCTTAATTTATTTATTTATAAACGGGTCAGTAAAAAGTGGGATAACGGGTCAAAAAAATCTATTTAGAATTTAATCGGATCAAAATTCCGGATCAGGCCTGGTCCACAGGTCCACTATTGCCGGCATTTGGAGGGAAGTGGGAGGAGGAATCGGCGAGAACTACTGTCTACATCGGCGGATCGGCCGATTTCAGTTGTCCTTTGCCGAATTTCAATCTCAGCTGCGGCACAGCGTAGGCGTCGGCCGTCGAAGGAGATGCCGGCGAAGTCCGATAGTGCTGAAGGCATTTTCTTCATCCTCGTCTCTACTCCTCGCCCACATTCCTAAAGTTCATCGTCAGTCATATGATGCTGATTCTTCGTTTTTCTTCTTTTTTTTTTTCCAGCTGTTGTTCTGAGCTTCGTTAATGAGGTATGCTTGCTCCGCAGCGGCCGCATCCTCTCCTGGGTTGCTCTTAATTTAGAGTTGGCTATTTTTCCCTTTCTTCAAATTGCAGTTATGATTAATTATATGTTTCGAACTGTGCCTTGTAATGTTCCATGCTGTTTCTATAACTTATTGTTTTGAACAGATTGAAAAATGTGTTCTGATGCAGCATTGCTTGGTGATATGCCTTTAGGGTTTTACTGGAAATATGCCTGTTGCTATCAGCATCTCTGTCTTGTTGCTATAATTTTAGATCAGGCTGTTTTTCCATTTTGTTGTATGTCACAGTTAAGATTTATGTGAGCTTTTGTTTAACGCTGTTTCTGTTAATTTGAAGAGATTGAAATTGTATTCTATACTGGAGACAGCTTTTACTTTAAGATAAAGGTTTTTGGGATGTTGGATGCATCTGGAATTAGGATTTCATTTGTGAAATGTCGGATTGTATGCTTAGAAGGCAATTTCAACAAGTTGGTTTTTGGGTATCAATGGTACTTTGTTGAGATTTCAGGATTAATAGAAAATATGCGTGGCATGATCCTCATTTTTAAAACAGTGGTAGAATGTAGTCCCAGGATTCATAAAGCTAATTTCAAATAGTGGCAATGCGAGGGTTTTTTTTAGTGATAGGAGATTTAGTTTTAGCTCACAACTAATGATTCATTTGTCTCTAGCATGAAGTCTAAAAAAAGAGGAGGAATGGTCAAGCACACAAACAATTACTTTTAATTTCCACATTAGTTAATTTTTTGGACTTCCTATGGCTTCTAGAAAATCATGAGAATTATAATTTTGGTTGATCATCAACAAGATTTCATTTGTTCAATTCAAATACAAATAAAACTCTACCTGTTATATTACTACTTTCAAATTTATCTCCAAACCAAGTGAAAATACAATATAACCTGTATTAAACCTAAATAGAGGAATGCAAGCATAGAAAAATTAAAACTCAATCAGCATTAATGGCAATTCGATCCATGATCTGTGTGACTACTTTCATCGCATCCTTCATTAACTGAATGTGCTTGTGAAGGAACTTTGCTTATCTGCAATCATCAGCTTCTCCTATAGAATCTTCTCGATTTTGTGGCGACTATGGACGGTTATCTCATTTAAAATCTCAATTGAAAGTTCATTTTTCACAAGATTTTTTAATTTATGGTAAACGCAGATCACTGTTATGTCAGGTAACCTCAACGCAATAATCTGCTAGTATGCAATAAGTCTAATTAGAACATAAAATCCCTACTTTGTCATTACTGTCAGCTTCTGTCGAAGATGCCCAATGTCAATGTGCCCAACCTCCTTGATGTTCATGTTGTAAGGCTGCGAATGATCTTGAAAAACCTGTATGAAGTGATTTTTTTGGCTTCATTAATCCTTCTTATGTCTTCTTATAGTTAGGACTCAGAGTATTATCTTGCAACATCTCCATTTCTATTCTCTCTCACGGTGAACAACAATTGTTTTTTGGTCTTCATTATATGTTGAATGGCTCTAGAACTCTAAAAGGCCTATGATTTTTATGTCCACACCATCTAAACTGACTCTTTTTAAGTTTATTCTCAATTGATACTACTTTAACTTTCTCGCAGTCATACTCATTTCTCATTCTATCTTTTCTTATACTCACTCGTCTACCCTATCATTCTCGTTTCTATAGTATTTATTTTATTATTGCTTTGGGTGTTACATAAAGAGCTATCATATATGTGCTTATTTTATTTTTATTTGCGATTAGAACAATTATCTGGTTATAACATATGAGTTCTATTGCGTTTAATTGCTCTTGCTGCGATGGTTCTTCTTGAAAGGGAAGCTATTGTTATTTCTTATGTCTCCAAGGTGCTTTTACTTAAGAGAGATATATAAAGAAAGATGAGAGGAAAGCAGGTGGTGAGAATAGGAAATTTACATATGTCATCCCTAAAGTTGATTTTTTTACTCATTACACCCTCGAAATTAGATATTTATACTTGCCACCTCATACTTTGAATGTTTAATTACAAACATCACTCTCTCATAATGATGAATGATTGAATTTTTCTCCTTTAACAAGATGATGGTTAGATCTTCTTTAATTTGATGGAGGGGGTGATATTTGTAATTATGTATTTAAAATATGAGTGACAAATGTAAATATCTAATTTTTGGGATAAAATGAGTAAAATGTTTAACTCTAGGGGTGACATATGTAATTCTCCCCAATTTAATTAATCAAAGGGTGGCTCTTATTAAACTTTTCTTGTTGATAGCACTCCTATTAGTTTCATTCTTCTAATAAGTTGCTAAGGTATCTTATTCTGCAATATTGATAAGTTGGACAATGGACAAATGGAACTTTGAAAATCACATTTGTTTATTTCAAGTTGTTAGAAGATAATATTATTCTTAGATCATAGATTACAAGCTTAAACTTTTAGGTCAGCTGGTTCCTAGAGATTTAATACGGTATTAGACCCCTATTTATCTGTAGTATAAAGTCTAAAAAAAAGTACTTATATTGAATTACTCCACGCCGTAATGCAAATAAGTTTGTGTGTGAGGGAACATCTTAGATTATAAAATCATTCCTAGCCCATGACCTACAAGCTTAAGCTTTTAGGTTAGTAATCAGAGATTTAACACTTAGCACAAGTAATGTAATATTTTCTCTCAAGTGACCACTTGTTCTAGTATTGGAAGGAACCAGTAATTTGTTATTCATTATCTGCAGATTGGTTATGATATGTGCACATGCAAAGATTAACAATCTCTTTCGTTATCAGCAAAATCGACCGCTCAATTCGCAAAATGTTGCTGATGCACTGCAAAAGTATAACCTGAAAAAGGCTGCTGTCCAGAAAGCTTTGGACATCCTGGCTGATAGCAGGCAGATCTCATTTAAGGAGTATGGCAAACAAAAGATTTATCTTGCTCGTCAAGATCAGTTCAAAATACCGAATAACCAGGAGCTTGATCAGATGAAGAACGAAAACAATAAGTTGCAAGAAGAGATTAACAGCCAAAAGAAGGCAATAAGTGAGATTGAGGCTGGTATGCTATAATCTCTTCCTGAAGTCATCAAATATGGTGATTGTAGGCAATAATCATACTTCTGTCTGATTACAAGATAGTGCAATACGTAATGCTTAATTTCTTGATTCAGAGATTCGAGCTCTCCAATCAAACTTAACGATGGAGGAAATATGGTCAAAACAGGCCAAACTGCAAGCAGAGGTAACTGTAACATTCTCAAGAAGCTTCAGGCAAAACAATCTGATATAGTTTTACTTCAGGTTTGTGAAATGGAGGAAAAGCTAGGGAAATTGCGTGATGGAGTTGTTTTAGTGAAACCTGAAGACAAAAAGCTGATTGAAGAAGCGTTCTGCGAAAAGATGAACCAATGGAGGAAAAGAAAGAGAATTTTCAAAGATTTATGGGATGCCATAACTGAGAATTCACCAAAGAATATGAAGGAATTTAAGGTTAGGCATTTAATCACAATTTTGATTTCTTGAATGCTAACAAAGTAAAAGTTATTCCAAATAATTTGGAGTTTCTCCTGTTACTTGCGTTACCAAATGAGCTTGCAGTTGAGATTTGTGCCAAAAAATATAAAGCTGTAATATAGATCATAGAGCTTTAACTTGTGTTTGTTGGCTAATGGAATCCAGCATTAAATATTTATAAACATGAGTCATTCTATTGCAGGAAGAACTTGGTCTTGAATATGATGAAGATGTTGGGGTTTGCCTGCAATCCTACGCAGAACTGGTGAATGGAAATAAGAAAAGAAGAAGAGCAGATTGATTCATCCCTGCTCTACTTTCTGGGCTGCTGGTTGAGATCTTTGTCGTTAGAAAGAAATCTATGCTCCAATAGCATGTATATTTCTCAATTAATGTTGAATGTAACGTGAACTGTTGCTACTATTTCAGCAATTAGCTCTTCTCATGCGTGACTTTGACATGTAAAATTTATCTTTATGTTTTTTTTTATAAATTATTAAAAGTCTCAATATCAGAAATATTATAAAGTACCTAATCCGCTAGGCATAATTGGACTGTACTTGATGCATTGAGATCTCCTTTCATTTTTTATTTGTCATCTTTCTTGCTTTTTTTTTTTTTCTAAGAAGAGCATATTGAAGGTCATTTTGAATTAAGATAGTCTTCATTTTTCATTGCTAAATACTAAAGTTTTTTTTACCATTAAAATTCTCCACCTCAAACTTTGTAATCAATATTTCTGTAGCACTAGAATGATAAATTACACAAAGATGCGCTCTGATATTAAATATTGTGGAATAATACAAAATAAAAAATTTAGATCACCTAATATGTAGTTAGCCAAATAAATTATGTCAGATAAATATAAGAAATAATGATAATAAAATAATAAAATAATAAAATAATTACAATAATATCAAATTTACGTGGTTTTCACATCTTAAATTAAAATATTAGAATCAAGTATTTTAATGAGTGATATGAAATAATATTTATATTTTTATTAAAAATTATTAAATATGTGAAATGAAATGATATTTTTTATATTTAAATTTATATAAAATAATTAAAAAATTTTATTATTATTATTTAAAATAATATTATTTTGATTCTCGTGCTAAACAAACTTTAAGATTAGAGATATCATGCATTCATTTTAGTTCTCAAATTTCGAACAAATTTTCAATTGGGTCTTGATGGTTGATACAATAGCCTGCGCTCTAACCAAGGTTTTCAAAACCGGACCGGACCGGGCGGTTCTACCGGTTCAACCGGGAACCGGCCCAAGGTCTGGTCTGGTTCAACATTAGAACCGAAATCAGCTAAAAACCGGGTTGGACCGGTAAAAATCGGGTTGAACCGGTAAAAACCGGTCCAACCGCCAAACCGAAAAAACCGGTCAAACCGGAATTATTATTTGTGTTTCTTATTTTATTTTTATACATTGATATTTGAGCATTAATATTTTAATATTAATATTATATTTTGAATAATATTTTTTTATATAATGGATGTTTAACTGATTTATTAATTTTTTTCATGAATTTATTTCGAATTATTATAAAAGAGTATTTTAAATGACAAATTGACAAAAAATAATAATTGTATTCATTTTGTTTTGTTTTTTTAATTTTTTATATATTTTTTGTGGTAGTAAATTTTTTAAATTAGTTGTATTATTTTTTTTTTCAATATATTTTTTATCATATTTTAAAAATTAGTCTCACACTTAAAAAATTTATATTTAATTATGATGTAATTATTAAATCATCCAGTTGAACCACGGTGGTTGAACCGATAAAACCATGAACCGGTCGATTAACCGGTTCAATCTTCGGTCCGGTTCTGAAAACCTTGGCTCTAACAGGGAAAGTGAGAGAGAGAGAGGAAGAGAGATAGAGAAATAAAGGAGATAAAATGGTAAATTTATCTTTTCTATTAATATTTTAACTGAAGGACAATGGAATGAAAAAAATTTTAAATTGTGAGTTCGCATACTATTCCCCTTAGGTCTTGTTATTTTTTTTAAAGATAAATAAAAAAATTATTTTAATATAATAATATAAAATAAAGATAATTTATTATTAAAAATTATATTAAATATAAAATAAATTGATGTTTTTATTAAAGTATATGTAAGATGCGAAATAAATTTAATTTTAAAAATTAAAATTTGTGTAAGATATAAAATAAAGTTAATTTTTAATATTTAATTATTTATATGATGTAAAATAAATATAAAATATTGATGAAAATATATTTAAAAAAATTTGAGAAATTTTAGGTCCTACTCAAGTAAGCCTTAATCTTATAAACTTGATTCATATTATTCAAATAGAAATAAGGCAACTAAATCTAAAAACCAAAATGAAAAGCAAATTATATCTCTAGAGACATTTAAATTTTTAAATATCACACTCTTATTTAAATATATATATATATTATTACATAATTTATATTTTATAATATTTAATATTTTTATGATATAATGATAATTGTTCCATTTATATATTATTTTTATAAGTGGAAGTTTGCCTAATTGGTTTGAATGTTCAGTACCTGTCAAATGATCCTGAGGTATGACTGAAAAAGGTCGCTATAATAATTTATCATATTATTATTATTATTATTATTATTATTTTTTTTTTTTTTTATTAGCACTATAATGTATCTCTCTAGAAGATATAAAGCGCACTAAAGTCAAGCTTATAACATTTTTTTTACTAAAAGAAATATAATCTAGCATGGATTATTTGAATAATATGATATCTTCTATACTATATTACATAATATGATAATACCATAATAATACTGTTTATATAATTATTAAATTATAAAATCTAATAGTATCTGACATGATTATACTACACTATTACGAGACATAAAACTTTTGCTATTATGAGATGCCACCACAATGAGATGTCACTTTCATTATTGATCTCACTATTATATTAATTTTGATAATGGGTTATTAGCACTTTGGTAGGTTGTAACTGATTTTTGACCCGCTAACGTATAACTAAGTACTTTTTGATGGATCAAATTTGAGTTGATTCGATTATAACTCATACTTGTATAAGCCTAACTCATACTCAGTTAACTGGAGTTGAGTTTGGGTCAGTTCATGAGTCAATTCAAAAATTCCACCCCTATCGATCAATCAATATTTCAAGCATGAGTTATGCTCTGCCTATGAAAGCATCTTGTTCTCCCATTTCTTAAGAAGTTTGGCATTTTAAATTTCCTTCAGTTTTTATGTTGTTGACGTGAGAAGAAGGAAATTGCAAGAGACAGCGGTACGCAGAGGGCTAAGCCTAATAATTAAGTCTTAATTATCAGACCTAGCCCTTTGCGTACCGCTCTCTTTTGGGACCTCCTTCTTCTCACATCAACATATTTTCAACCTCTTTCTTTGCTCTTTCAAATTTACAACTTCTCTTACTATGCTTGCATTCACGAATCCTCAATTAAGGAGAAAACTTTGTTTGAATTTAAGATTTAGAGTGTTGTTGGTATTCTTATTTCTAAGTCAACAAGAGTAATTTGTTGAGCTTTAACTCATGATTTTTTTTTTAACTCTTCTTGGCATGTTTCACTTGTAATACTGATCTCTTCAATTTTTATTTTTCATAAACGTCATTCACATTCTACTTCTACGATTTGATGCTTTCGACTTATATGACTTATGTGATCTCGTAAATTATAAAAGTTTGAGTTCATTATAAGTCAAGTATAAATGAAATATTGTTAAATTATGTTTTTCATGTATCACTAACAATCAAAATTGGTCAAAAATTAAGACTTTATGGACAGCTTGGACTCAATATTTCTAATTAATGTAGCATTTATGACTATCATACACTGATATTATTTTATATTATATAATTAAATTAATGTTAAAGAAAGATAACATGCATTTGTACTGTTAGACTATAATGCTCAGTCTCTATTTGGTTGGTACCTAAATTGATCATAATTATTTTTTTTAGCGGGATTTACATACAGAACACTGAATTCATCACAAATTATGCATTTCATTATCTTTTAGTAAATATTACATATATTACACTCTGCTTATGGATTTTACATTTCTATTGTAACAATAGAAATGTAAAAAGAGTGTGATATGTGTAATATTTACTAAAAGATGGTGAAATGCGTAATTTGTGATGAATTTAATGTTCTGTATGTAAATTCCCTTTTTTTATTTTTAATAAAAAAATATAGAGCCTTTTGAAATATATATATATATATATATATGATAAGAAATAAAATTAATTAATTATGAAAATATTAAATAAAATTAATTATTGATATATTGAGAATTATATAAATTATTTTATTTTTTAAAAAAATAATTATTATCAACTTAGACATCAATTAAACAGAACAGCATTCACTGCAATTTTTTTTTTTTTAGGATTATTCACTGCATTTTTGCCAAGGAGGCAGAAGGACAAAGACTTCAGTCCTTCACCCACTCTGAGCAGAATAAATTTATCTGTTCACATGTTGGGTGACAATAAATACCAAGGCTCCACAAAAAAAAAAAACTATAAACACCAAGGCAATTTAGGTGTTATAAAAAATATATATATTATTATAGTGTGAAGATTAATTTTAATATTAAATTTAATTATATTTAATATTATATATTTTTAAAAAAAATAATTTTATTTTACATCCTATACACATATCAAAATAATTAAACTATATATATATATATATATATATATATATATCAATATAACAACTCTTGATATATAAAAAATTATTTTTATTCAAATTTATTTTTATTTTTATTTTTATTAAAATTAATTTTTCAAACAAACATACTTGTAAGGATTGTGTTTTTATCCCTCTTTACCTATATTTCTTTTATAACTGGTAAAAATTCAATTTCATTTCTAGAAAGTTATATAACAAAAATAGTAGTAGTTCTAAAATAAGTTATATGAGTACTAGAGTCGTAAGTTTGAACCTGACCCTGTTTGGCAGAGGATCAAAATCAGAACTAAAATGATACTAGCTTAAATAATAATAATAATAATAATAATAATAATAATAATAATAATAATAAATAAATTTTTTTAATCATTGTACATAAATTCTAATACAAAAATATTATTTTACTTCACGTACTTAATAATGTTTAATAAAAATATTAACTTTATTTCACATCCTAGATCAAAATACTCGATTCAAATATTTTGGTCTAAAATGTGAAATAAAGTTGATATATTTATTTAAAATTATTGAGTATGCGAAGTAAAATAATATTTTTTATATTAAAATTTGTGTAAAATAATTTAAAAATTTTATTTATTATTATTATTGTTTTTTAAACTAGTACTATTTTGATCATCACGCCAAACAGGGCAATGTGATTTTTAAATTAGGCAAAAACAATTATATGAAAACTGCAACAAAGATAATTTTTAAAATTAAGCTTATGTTTGGTTGATCTCCAAATTGATCATAATCATTTTTCAATTTTTTTATTAAAAAATATAAAATTCTTTTTGATATATATATATATATATATATATATATAAAATAAGAAATAATGTTAGTTAATTGTGAAAATATTAATTATATAAGTTATTTTTTTAAAAAAAATAATCACGATCAACTTGGATATTAATCAAACAGAAGGTAATATTTTATATTTTTACAATTGCATAGTTAGTTACACAGGAGTGCGACATAAAAACGTAGTATCACTTATTACAAAAGGCTAAAAAAAATCGTACAAAATTATTTCTAAATTATAACCAATAATCTTAATTAAGATTTTCAGTTAGTCGATAACAAAAGATTTTACTCGTATTTCTCTAGACGAGAAAAACCAAAAGTCCAAAAAGTAATGGCTGTAATGGGTTGTTGGCCAAAAGTAATTATGAAGAGGACCCCAACCCTTCTTCCTTCCCCATCCACAGCCCTTATAATTAAACCCTAATTAACTCCCCATCCCAACTCCCTCCCCCCAAAAAGCCCTTAACCTCCCTTCTCCCCTTGTCTTCTCTGCACTACCCAGTAATCTCCTCTTGCCATGGCTCAGGGAAGGGGCAGCGCAGCTCAAGCCGCGGTGGCTCTCAGCCTGGCGCTTCTCCTTCTCCTTCTTCATTCCGAGCTCGCCGACTCCGCCACCTTCACTGTCGGCGACAGCGGCGGCTGGACCTTCAACACCGTTAACTGGACCAAGGGCAAGCGCTTCCGCGCCGGCGATGTCCTTGGTGAGCTAATTCTTCCCTCTAAATTAAAAATTAAAAAAAAAATTTAGAGAGAATTACATACATACCTCTTAAATCATCTTGAATTACATATTAAACCCTTTATTTTTTAATTTTACAACTTAACCCCCTAAATCATCCAAAAATAATATATTTAGGTCTTTCTCAAGATTTTCAAAGTATGTTTTTTGCTGATTTATAATTATTTGGATGTTTATTACCAATAATATATATATACAAATATTATAAATATATTTATAAATACATGTATTCTACTAGTTTTCATTTTTGGATGATTTAGGGGGTTAAGTTGTAAAATTAAAAAATGAGGGATTTAATATGTAATTCAAGATGATTTAAGGGGTATGTATATAAATTGCCCAAAAATTTATTAGCAGTTTCACACTTTGCCGCCCAATCAAGGCATACCACGTTGGTAACATGTGGGCCCACCACTGCACACTTGGCGGGCACTCATTTACCCAATAACTTATCCGAAAGAAATGCCTATCTAGATCGATTCTAGAGCTATTAATTTAAAGTGAAGATTCGAATTATGATCGACTCTATTACAACAAGAATCGGATCTAGTATTGATTCATCTTTATCAAGTTATATTTTGGTAAAATAGAATGGAGCTAGCTTGAGACGGGATCTAAAATAATAATAATGGTTAAAAAAATATTATAAATTAATTCTAATTTTTAAAAAAATTCAACTTGAGTTTCTGAGAATGTAAAAATATTATCATTTAATCTCAATTAAAATATAATTATTAATTCTACCGTTATGCTGTAAGACTATTCTCAATCGTTAATTTTTTATTTTTAACATATAATTTAAAATATTAATATTTATATTTTAAATTTTAAATTTTTAATATGAAGATAACGACAGATGATCATAGAAATTGAACTTTCGATTTTTGTTAAATTTTTAAAGAAGTGTGGAGATAGAAAAGTATAATGATAGTTTAAAATATGTACCAGGTTCGAACTAATTAAAAAATAATTAATTTCATATTTTTTATTAAAAAAGTATATCAAAAAAAATAAAATACATGTGTATTTAAGATTTTGATTGAAAAGTAATAATTAATTATTTTTTATTAAAAAAAATAAAAATTAATTGATAGTTGAATTAAATTTGAGTTAAAAATCAATCAGCTAAACTTAGCTGAAATGGAGAAAACTTAGATTACTATCCAAAAAAAAAAAAAAAAAAAAAAAAAAAAATCGGATCGGGTGAAATTAACTAATTAATGAATTTTTTTTTAAAGAAAAAAACTAATTAATGCATTTCATCATCTGTCGGCTGCTGGCAGTTTTCAAGTACAATCCGTCGGTGCACAACGTGGTGGTGGTGGACGCCGGCGGCTACAACGCGTGCACGACGCCGAGGGGCGCGAAGGTCTACAGATCTGGGAACGATCGCGTGAAGCTGGCGAGGGGAGCCAACTACTTCATCTGCAACTTCCCCGCTCACTGCGAGGGAGGGATGAAGATCGCCGTCAATGCCGTCTGAGGAAGAGGAGGAGGAGGAGGAGGTCGATCGATCCGATCGTCTTCTTCGATCCTTCGTTTTCAGCAGAGATCTGAGAGGAACTCTGATGCTTTTTTTTTTTTTTTTTTT
>KZ451993.1:1128275-1168988 GCA_002786265.1 Apostasia shenzhenica
TTTTTTTTTTTTTTTTTTTTTAATATAAATGAATAAGATGTTATATGTATGTTGAATAATGGAATGAAGCTGCCTGTCTTCCTGCCTACCTACCTTGTCAAGCTTTTCTCTTAATGCAATTAAATAATTTATGTTTGAAACTGGAAATTCTCAATGACTCTTCAAAATCTTCTTTTAATTTTAGCTTCGTTCAAATCATTTTTTTAAGGATAATTACCTATATGCCACTGTTAACACGTGGTTCCTGCGCTGCATTTGGACCGTACACGTGGCGCCCGGCTGGCCTCCACTTGATTGATTGATTTGCTGACTCATCTCTTTGACTTTGCAGGACTTTTGATCAGGTCAAACATCGGCCACAAGGGTTCAGCCTAACCTCGTTCCCGATATTCCAGGACAACTCTGATAACCTCGGGCACGAGGGTACGGAGCACCGCCTGTCATAGTCAGCTCTACCTACCGCGTCGTTCCCCGTACAAGGCGCCTATCCACAAGACCCGCAAATCAAGGATCCGCATGCTCCAGTCATCACGGATCCCCAAAAAGAGTACCAATATTAAAGGATATTGTCCTTTTGGGCAGCTGCAGGCCTCTCCGGCGGCAGACAAACGGCGCGAACCCAGAGAGAAATTTTTTCATCTACTTAAATTTTTTTTTTCATTAATGTAACCTAAAATGTAATGGACCCGATGAGAAATTTTGAGATTATAAATTGATGTGATATTATTTGATAATTTTTAAGACTCTGATGATATTTTACCTCATAGATTATTTAGTCAGTGTGAATCTCGAGTAAACATTTAGGCCCTGTTTGATAATTGGCTGAAAAAATGATTTATTTTAGTCATAACTAAAATCTTAAATTTATTTTTAAAAAATTTTTAAAAATTATTTTATATCTCATCCTACACAAATTTCAACATTAAATAATTATTTTATTTCACATCAAATATATTTTTTAATATAACTAATTCACTCTATATATACTTTTTTTAAATTTTCACAATTTTTTTTCAAATTATCTTTTTTTTCCTGTAAGATCGATGAGCTTGGCAGTTCAGAGGTTAGGTGGAAGATGTTTTATTCGTGGCAAATTGGCAGACAGCATTTTAGGTGGTCCATGTTCCTGGATCTGGCGATGGAAACTGGAGCAACGGCGGCGTCGAGTCGATTTCGAGTAAATTGATCACAACTTAAAATTAAAATTTTTAATTTCGAGTTGAGCTCGGTTCAAGCCTGCTAAATTTTTTTAATTTCAAGCCGATTTTCGATTTGAATTAAAACTAATTATAACTTTATAAGCTATACTTTTTTATAAAATTATGTATTACTTATGCACATATTTCTAATACTAACTATTTTATGTAAAATATTATACAATATTTATATATAGAAATATTTCAATTATATTTTAAAAAATTGCATATATTGAGTCGGTTATGAGTTGAATCGATTTTCATTTCGAGCGAGCTAACTTTGAGCGAGAAGAAAATCGTGTCGATTTAGAATCGAGTAAAACACGAGTAAATTTTTACGCCTAAACCGGAACGTCAATGCATTTGTATGTGATGCTGACCACAATCACGCGGCAGTAGCGACAACAATTTTCAGCTTGACTCGTGATACCAACTCAAACTCAACTCAGCTTAATTTTAATTGGGTATGAGTTGAGCTTATACAGATATGAATCATAAATAAATTGACCTGAATTTAACCAATATAAGAGGAACCGGATACAAGTCAGTAGGTCAACAGGATTATAACTCATTAATGATCAATTTATCAAAATTAATATATTTTTTTAGTATTAGTTTTAATATTAATTATTTAAAGAAGACCAACTATAAGTTAAAACTATCAAATCTCTAAACTCTATAATATGCCTTCTGCAATAACTTACTTAAGAAATATCTGTTAATATTTATTTATATATATTTTTTAGTATCTGATATAAGTACATTTATAACTTGAAGGCTTTAAAATAATTATCATATTAAAATTTTAAATTTGTGAAGCTTTGTGTGAATAAAATATTATAAAAATATTAGTTTTTCTGAAATTTCTCATTAGATGAGAAGTTTTCCTTTATCTTCCTCACACTTGTCATCTCCCTAATCATCAGCAGGACCTACTGTATTAAATTCACTTTTTCCTATAATATAGGTTCCATATCCCTCAAAAGAAACCACAATCTCCAGCTCTCCTCTCATATCTCTTACTATCTCATAAATATCTTAGCATATTTTGGTGCGACTTCTGCTATTTTTTTTCCAGTAACGAGACTCTCCTAGAAGCCCCATTGAGTTTAAATTGTATTTAGTAATTTCTTTTATTGACTCAAGTTGGTTAACTTAACTCAAGTTAACACGTTTAACCTATTATTAACACATTTAACCCATATTAACATATTTAACCCATGTCAACACGTTTCAAACGCATCAACCCATTTAAATTGTATTAACCTTTTTAACCCGTATCGGCCCATTTGACCCTGTGTTGACCCATTTGACCCTGTTAACCCATTTACCCGACTTTATCCATTTGACTCGAGTTGATCCATTGACCTAAGTTGACTCATTCGATCAAGTTGACTCAACAAGGTGCGGTGATATGATGATGTATTTCAAGTATACAAATTGAATTTTAGTGCATACAAGTAATAGCTTTTGTATATAAATTATCTAATTAAGAAGTGAATCTTAAAATCAACAATATATCTTTATTATTTATATCATCAAAAATGATCTTATATACCATTATTGCCTATATAATGTAAAATAATTTTAATATAAAAGTTACTTCTTAAAATACAATGTTCGTGAATGATCATACAAAGTACTATATTAGTCACAATCTATATTGATTATATTACTATTGTCCGTTATGCTCATACAAAATTAATTATGTCTTTATTAGTAATATCTTGTGTATATAAATTAAAGAAATATAAAGTAAATCTTATAATCACTAACATACTGTTATGCAGCTTTGCCAACTTTACTGTTTGGATGGAGGTCATTTTTGGTCATGATCATGATCAAAATGGCTTTTAATTATTTTATTAAAGTTCATTTTTTATACTCAATACATAAACTTTAAAAAAAAATTTACTTTATATTATATTTCACAATTTTTAACACATTATACTTAATTTTTTATTATTATTTTTTAATAGAATAGTTAGAGGCCATTGTAGGCCATTTTGGTCATGACCTGGCCTCCAACCAAACAAGGCCTCAATCTTCTTCTTCTGTAGCTTCTTGAGCTTTTTCCGAATAAACAATTTCTGCATGAAATTAGATCATGTTATTTTGACATTCTTTATATCTCTCCACTTCTACCTTGTTGAGACTTGTCTAACAACCGTTTCATATATTTCATTACGAAGACTCCTCAGAGCTCTTGTATTGCCTTGATATTCTGTCAGCATATATTTATTTCCGCTTCAGCATTCCAAGTACGGCAAGCGGCAAACATAACTCATTAAGTGCGCGCCTTAACCTACACCACAAACCAATTCACATACAGTGAGATCAACGTATCGAAATTACTCATAAATATTTAAAATAAAAAGGTAGATAGTAATCTAAAATACTGTTGTGTCAATAACAACCTTATATTTGAAATTTCTAATTGAGTCATAAATGATAAATAAGTGTTAATGATCATGTCATTATAGATTACTTTTCTAGAGAAAATTTTATTTCATGAGCCAGATTACTCACCCTATAATGAGTCAGTACTGGTTGCAAGTCATGAGCACACTTTTGTGATATATATTGATTTCATTAAAATATGATTGTTTTGAGTTAAATGAATTTAGATAAAAATTATTGTACCGTTTGAATAATTTGTTTTATATATTTAAGAATTAGGAGAATGAAATGATAATAAAGGAAGATTAAGGGGATTGATATGAAATTATCCTTCGTAAGTTTGAAGGTTTATACGGAACGAGCGAACATCATTATGACTCGACGTGGAGTTTTATCGTCCATTCGTTCATCCAATTATCTAAAAGCAGCCCAGCCTCGCCAGCTGAATCTGTTTTCTTTTGCCCCTTCGCTAGCGAGTGTGTTTCTCGTCTCGCCTCTGCAATGTAGACTCTTCTCCTCCGTGCCGTGAAGCTCACTGGCGACCTAGCGCTTGCATTCCAAGTAGCGCGATTGATCTTTTGGATCGTTCAGGCCAGGTTCTTGTTGGTTTCCGCATATTTCTGCTGTTCTTTAATTCGTTTCGTGTTCTTCGTTGCCCTAGATTTCATACTTTTGATTATATTTGTTTCTTCTTTGAATTTTTTGATGCGTATGTGTTGATCAGTTGCGTCCGCTGTCGATCTATATATCAGACATTATAGGTTATCGCAAGAGGAAGGTAACTGTAATAAGCATATATGGTGGTTGATGAGAGGTCTAGCTGCTTGAATTACACTTGACCTGGCGAGAAGATTCTCCTCCTTTGACGCTTCGTTAACTCGACTAGTTAATCATGTTGTTTTGCAATTTGTAGATCTCTTACATAACCTCTTCCCGTTTTAATGGCGTTCATACGATGTATGAGTTTTCTTTTCTTTCTTTTGAAAGTAGTTGTAGATCAGTTTACAGGTTTTCCTTGAGTTTGAACAGATTAGACTACCCAACCCTATTTAAATAACCTTTAGGAAAATTTATGGACCAGTTGAGATTATGGAGAAGATTGTTCAATTATCATCTTTTAGTAGTTTCTTCGTGCAGCTGTGTATCTGGCTTCTTAAATCCTTTGTAATTTTACGGCTTTCGATAAATATACATGCCATGAAATAGTGGAGATGATAGGCTTTTTTTGTTTTGAAATGTAGCATTGCCATAGCATTAAAATAAAATATAAGTACAAAAATCAACCAATGTCTTTTTTGAGAATGTTATAAAAATCAATGGGAGGAGGCATGCCCCTCTCCCAAGCCTAACATAGCATAATATACTAGAAAATCTGTAGCATCATTTATGTTACACATCATTGGAGGGGACGATGGGCTTTTTGGTTAATGGAAATCAGTGTAATATTTTCACCTTTGATATTCTTTCATAAATATTCGATGAAGACTTACTACGATAATTTTTTGTGAATTTCACTTTTGTGCATGGTTGGAAAGCAAACTTCCATTTTTTTTCTATAGTTCATGATGTCTATACAGACACCAATACGTTTTCTCCTTTCGTAATGCTGCTTAACCACTTTTTTCTCTCAAATCATTCATATTAATTAGGTAGAAGGGTACTACTTAAACGTTAGATTGATGCAGCAATGGGCCTACAACATAGTTGGTCTTGTTGGGTAGTTGGTAGGTTTCATTCAACAACAAATTGCATATAGGATTTTGCTCTCCGATATTTTTGGATGTCAAAACATCTAGAAGTATTATTTTTCAATCTTCATGTGATAGGATAAGATTCAGCCCAATGCTAACATATTCGTGCAAAACAAATTGCATATAGGTTACTTTTTTCAGATTTTTTATACTAGAGTGATGATAATATCTTGTATATATTCAAAAAGTTAGAATATTGAATTAATTTCGATATTTTTTTTGTTTTCATTGCCATCATTTTACTATTTTTAGCACTCCTATATGACTTTACATAAAAAATGATAGAAAAACATTGTTTTTTAATTGCTTGTTGTAAACTAATTATGTTGTTGTACCTGTTATGAGATAAAATGTTGATAAGAGTATTATTTGTAATTTGTTGTGGATATTCCTAAACTAAAGCTATACACAAGCTACAACGCTGCCTGCAACCCAAGCTTGTTGTTCATGCTTTCTGGGTAGATGTATTTTTTTTTTTTTAAGGTGTCACTGTCACTAATGAAAAAGTTTGATGGCATCCAACCTAGGGATGCCATTGAAAACATTATTATTACATCCTCAATAGAAGAATTTTTATTCCTTTATGCTAACAGTCAGGCATACGCATAATCAAATCACAATAGTTAGGAAACAATTTTTGATGATTTAAGCCTGAATGCTAAGTTCAAGCCTTAGTGTGTGGTTGATTTCATTGGATCCCGGGCCCATGAGCTGAATGGGTCTTAGTGTGCGGTAGATGTTTGATATTATGTGTGCATGGGAATTCCAAATTTTTTTGCCATACTGAAGATTGAATAAAGCACTCTTTCAGTGAAAGGTTCTATACCTTCACTATTTCTCAATGCATTTTTTAAGAAGAAGATTCTTGTTTTGCCTCTATTTGGATGGTGAATATTCCTTAGAACATGAAGAGCGAATCACTCACCTTTTTGAATTGATTGCAAGGGCCCGTTAATTTGTTTTTTTTTTTTGGTAGGCCCGTTTGTTAAAATGACTAAATTATGTCTTATTCCGTTATATGTGTATTAGATGTGTGATGATTTGAACTAAAATTGTTATATTAAAATTTGTATAAGATATGAAATAAATTGATAGTTGTTTTAAAGTTTGTAGAGTGTTGAAATATAAATGGAGAATTATCTCATATTAAATATTCAGTGCAAGTTGTGATGTTAATATATAATTCATGATCTTTACCTATTTGCCTAGGCTTTTGGGTTAATAGGTATTTATCAATTGTATATTGAGCCCAACTTGGGCTCTCACATGATAACTTCCTTAACAGTGGAGGATGTAAGAATTTATTAATTCTTTATATTTGTATAGGATGTAAAAATAAAATTATTTTTAATTATTTAAAAATTGCATTGGATTTGAGAGATTGTGGCTTATTTGGTCTTGTTCGATTTGGTGTCTATGCTAGGGGGTGTGCATTAAATGGTTCAATCGAAAGACTAAACTAGACTACTTAAATTTGGGTGGTTTTGATTTCGTTTGAAAATTTTCAGTTCAGTCAATTGTTTGATATTTCAATTAATTGAGTTATTTGATTTGGGTTCGATTTTATATTCAGGAAAACCAAACCACGAACCAACTGAATTAATCAGTTACACATTGTCTTGTGGATTATCTAACCATCCGTGTTTATATGATTATATCTTGTGGATTGGATAGACTTGCGGCTTGGATTAAATACAAAGATGAGAGTGACTGAGCCTAGAGTTTTATTTAACATTCATTAATCTATCGAGTTTTGATATATTTAACATTTATACTGAGTTTTGATTTACAATTTTAAACGATAATATATCTAAACACTCATTATTTTAAGTTTAACAATATAATTCAGTATACTAGTCTACTATTTTGGTAGGCTATAATTTAATTTTGATAATATAATTAAAGCTTAACTATATAATTTGAACCATATAACTAAATTACAAAGGCCGGACTAATTATTATATGCTAATAATATAAATTCACTAATCATGCAAAATATGATTTTAATCGAACCAAACAAAGTTTATTTGGTTAGTTTGGTTTACTGTATGCAATCTTATTTGGACAGTTTTATTTCTTTGGTTTCTTTTGGCTCGGTTAATCGAACTGACCAAACCAACCAGTTACATACCTATAGTGATGCCAAATGGACCTAAGGTATTGAATTGAAAGTAAGATATTAATGAAAGTGTTGCAGTATGGTCTTTATTCAATTGAATCGCTCAATGATGATTGAGAGAATTCAGAACTAAATTTATTAAGTCCTTATGTGCTCCTGTGTGTGCCTTTGATGAAAGCAAGACCTGTTCTACATTAATACCATGATTACCTATATAAAAGTTCTCCCAGTGCCCATGGCGCTACTAAAATTGCGTATCTGATTTGTACCTTAACTATTTTATATTATGTTTAACATTGTATAGACGTGGCTATTCATTTTTGGATTTTATAGCTATGACCTATCATGGAAATATTATGATTGATTGCTACCATGAATACTTCTTGTTTACTACTGATGATGGTACTTATATGTTTCCACATGTTTACGATTGATGGGTCCTCATAGGAACTGATGTGTTCAACTATAGGATGGTATTACAATTGCTTCATGATGGGAAGTAAATTAGTAATTAATTGAAATGGAATATATATTTACAAAGAGTATGAATATCACTTCACAAACTATATAGTCAATACCCAAGATCCATAATCTTTTTCAAAGCATAAACTATTTGAAATACGATAGAGTGAAATAATAAATTTCAATATCATCAAATAATGAGTCAAATAGAAGTTGCAAAAGCTTCTTTCATTAAAAGAGAAACCACTGTAGGACACTTGATGAATACTCTGTAACTTCAAATAGAGGTAAAAGATTCTACCAAAACATGTTAGGATCATCAATCAACTCATAAAAGCATCAAGAATAATCCATACTTGAGCTCCACCATTAACATCATCAACAAGAAAAAAGTTTGAAAGAATGAGGAGTGAGGAGTTGAAAATTTCACCAAAACATAATTGTTGTTCAAATGAAAACTGCTAATGATAGAGAGTTTTAATCCACAATCACACATCCAAATTGAAGAGCTAGAAGAGACGAAACTCCATTAAAAATTTCAACTTAATATGATAACAAATGACCACTCGATCATCAACTTGATCAAAACTGCACAGAACTTTCTAGATTCTGGTTTTGGCTCCTTCTTTCTCTATTTTTCAGCTCAAGAACTCATCAGGTCTGTCATCTTCCCACACCAAAAAGGAAACAACCCTAGGTCAAAAAAGACTAAAATGCCATATATTTGATAAAAATTACAAAATAATCATCCTCTACGTTAAAGGGAAATCCAACCCAACATTTCAATCTATACTGATATGGATATGTGATACTTGTTCAAGATGAATAAATCCAAAATTCTTTGATACTTTTTCTTACTCATGGAAGTTCAGGCCATGTTTATGTTATCTTTATCTATTTAACTATTTAAGTATCGCTTATAAGCCATGATGATCTTTTTTTTTCTCTAATCTTTTTTGAAAGCTGGCTAAGACCTTT
The DNA here is from genome assembly GCA_002786265.1 of Apostasia shenzhenica. Taxonomy (NCBI): domain Eukaryota; kingdom Viridiplantae; phylum Streptophyta; class Magnoliopsida; order Asparagales; family Orchidaceae; genus Apostasia; species Apostasia shenzhenica. The sequence continues at coordinate 1,137,182 of KZ451993.1, forward strand.
TAGATTAAACTAAGAGAGATTTATATATATGCCATAAGAAACATTGAATATTACCTACACGTCGCCCTCTTTACAAAATTTGAACTATAGGCCTTATGCATGATTCAGATAAATATAAATATATCTTGGTAGTGGGCAGCTATGGAAGGTAGCAGATGTTGGTAAAGGATTTGATTTTTGTCCTTTGTTTGAATTACAAATAATTGTTGAGAGGTAGGAGTTTAGTTAGATTTAAAGTGATGAGAATGGAATTTATGGCGCTGTTTGTTGTGTTGTGTTTGACTTTGTGAAAAATAATTGATGTCAAATGATAAGAAGTTAGTTTTGATTGTTATTTTATATCTCATCCTACACAAATTTCAATATTAAATAATCACTTTATTTCATATCTAATACAATCTTCAATAAATCAATTAATTTTATTTCACATCCCTCACAATTTTTAATATAATTAACTCATTTTATTTCATATCATACATATTTTTCAAAAATGGCTAAAAGATTTAACTAAACCATCTTTTTTTTCCCTGTTACCAAACAGAGCCCTTGCAAGGAAATGCTATTATTAAAGCATATATGTCCAAGTTTGGACCTTCTCTGTGGTATGAAAGTACTTGATTTGAGCTGTCAGCAAAAAGAGTTAGAATTGAAAAGATTAGGTGGATTTCAGCTATATTGTTCTGCGGTATATGATAATTTTAAAGATTTGTTTTTGAAATTTTCTTCAATTATAAAATGAAGATGCAGGATTCAAAAGTTTTAATTGTTAAAAGGAAATCCTTGCTAAGTTTTTGTATATGATTTGTAGAGAGCAAAAAGTTGAGAAGTTATAAACTTAGCATGTAAGGGTTGATTTCTTAATTGAATAAGTGATGTATGCTTGTTAAGAATCTTAACTACCACAATTATGATTTGAGAGATGATTCTTCCCTTTTATGGTTATGTAAAGTAAATGTAAATTCATATGAGGTGCAACCAAGCTAGACGTTCTAGTTTCACGGGACCATATGAGAACTTGTGTTGCTGTAGGCGTTCTATTTTCATTCTAAACTTTGAAAGGAAAATTTGTAGTACTTATATTTCAGTAAATTTACCTTGGTCACATTATTGTATGAGTTTCTAGATGGATGTTGAAATTTATGCTTATGCTGCTTCTATTTCATGCATTCCTGACATAGATTTATATTAAGATCTCATTGGTCTAGAAACATTGTGTTTTTTTACTTTTGGTCTTAGTTGACTGTTAGTATGAAAGAGAAAAAAGATATGCGTATATTTTCCTTTTGTTCTAACGAGCCCATCTTACAACCTTCCTTCTGTACATTTCATTACCTTCAGTTTTCTACGGATCAGGTGGTTTGGTGTAGAATGAGTACCCATTATCCTAGGCATTGCACAAATTAAAACCATGTAACATTATGCGTTCTACATTTCAAAAAAAAAAACATTATGCTTTCTGCTGGAAATAGCTAGCCACCGACACCAATGCTATGGACAAAACACATATTCTTCATTGTTCTGGATAGTTTCACAACAGAAAGTAGATACAAATTTCTTGATTGGTTCTGATCATTCAGCTGGTGCGAGAATGGCTTGATAGAAGCAGGGTATTCACCGTTGCGTGCTGAAGTCTGCTAATGTGAATCAACGCATGCTCACTGAATCTTCTAATGCAGTTTTAATCTGTTGGGAAATTAAAAATAGTGTGCATCATTTACTCAAAATAATAATAACAATAATAATAATGTGCATCAGTTAATCGCAGCCATTATATAACCTCAAAAGCCTTACCCTAGTGTTGGAGCTTGTGGTTGGGTTGCATAGGTCGGCTGCTGAAGACCTTGAGGGTGGCGTAATTCTAGACAAAATGGTAAATGCGGCTCTTCGTTTATGATAATACTAAATGGAAGACAGTTCATGTTAACTTCTGAATTTGGATCCCTTGTTCCCTGAACCTGGAATCATCGCCCTTATACTTAGTAAGTTATGCATTCACATAGTATTCCACTGGTTTTAGCTCTACTAAGAGATCCTTGTACTGTATAATACCTTCTTGTATATTCGCAGGTTTTCTTGATGAATAATATCGATCTTCTTATGGAGTTCAGTATTTTCTTGGCGCATTAGATAGCCCTGATTTTCAAGCAAGTGGATTAGGCAGTTGTACTTTTATCAAAGCTAACTTTAGATGCATAATATTGTTTTAAAACCTTTTTATATAGTTCTTGAATTTCATCCGTCAATATTTTTTCCTGCAACATCAAAATAACTGTCAAATAACTTAAAGAAAGTTGAGCAGCATCTAGTTATGAGAGATTCATTGTTCTTAGATACCTTTTTTGTTCGAACTTCACCGAGACTCATTTCTAGTTGAACCTCTATATTTTTCAGGTCTTCAACACTTAACCCAGAGAGTTCTTCTCCCGTTAGTTGCCTACTAGAACATAAGGAAATGCCAGATATGAATTCATCAAAAACAAAGCTTCTGTCTATCTATTGAATGATATTGTGAGCACTGCATTAGAAGGCCAAGCATAAGAATTTTTTTGAAATGTCAAGCCTAAGGATTTAGAAACATTTAACTGTTGATCAACAACTTGATTTTTGCAAACGTAAGTTTGAAATTATTGATGTAGAGAATCGCAATGCTACTAATCTCAGATATTATGAAACAATCAGATCACATATGTTTGGACCTATCAAGATTTATTTTTTACTTCATCACCTGACTGAAATGGACCTTGTTTATTAACTAGAATAGAGTACGACAACAACAATAACCAAATCTTTATCCCACTAGGTTAGCTACGTGAATCCTTTATTTCTATTATACTCTATCAGTAAACAAATTCTCATTTAACTCTAAGTGTATAAGATCATTTTTTATAGTTTCTTATCATGTCTTTTTTGTCTCTCTTTCTCTTTTTATATGGGCAAGATCCAATTACCCAAAGTAGAATTGCACAAGTCTATTTTTTTTAGTTCATTTATGTATACTATAGCTTAGATATGTAGGATTATCATACTGTAGCAGTTGTATGTAATAATTTATGTTTTTTTTTGTTGTACTTTAGTGCCACATTTTGGATTATTGCCCAAACAAAATCGTAGGATTTATTTGCTGCATCTTATTCTTTGACGCTCTATTTAGTTATAATGTGTACCACTGAGAGTACCTTAATGCTAGGTTGAGGGTACTGCAATTTGCTGTTGGATTTGGAGTACATTGTTGGTTATATGTCTATTTGTAGGTGATAAGTGTAGATTAATAGATAAATACTTGAGATCATGACAAAGTTCACCACTTCTACTTAAACCTTGAATTTAGGAAACTTTTTGTGTCACCTGCATAGCCCTCAGGTTCAATTAGAGTTTTTTCTTACCATTGCAGCAAATATAGAAAGATATTGTTTAATACTTGTTGTAAAATGGTTATATATGCTATACCTTTCATGCAATTAATTTAAATTTTCATCATGCTCTCTAATGCAAGCAGTATTTTCCTCAGTGTTACTGGGTTCCCCAAATACCCCACAAATAATGATGTTGTTTGGGGAAACAACCAAGAAACCTTAGGGACAGTCAAACAAATCTTGAATGACTAATTGAAAACCACACTTGTCAAAACACACTTGTATTTTCATGAAAATAAAAATACTTGATTTTCGACAACTTATCAACCATAGACTCCAAAGATACACTTGCCCGATTTAGGACCTTGTACAAATCAAAGAGTAACACCATGGACTACTTGCAAAATGTTTAAAACGTGAAGTCCTTTTCACCGTTTCCATAAGCTAGGCATCAAACCAAGTTTAAGGAGTGGTTTGGGTTTTTCACTTGAAAGTCGAAGAAATTCTAGTTGGCTAGCAGAGGATTGACTTCTCTACTATTCCTCTTCTTTAATAGGAATATTTTTGAAGAGATAAACTGCTTTTGGATGCTCAGCTATTTTATGATGTGCCTCAATGCTAGACTTTGCCATCGAATTTCACTGCTAGTAAGGTCATAAATTAAGTCTGCATATATAATGAGTTCTCTATGGAAGTAGTGAATGAGTTCTCTATAGAGACCTTTATTCTTCCTGAAGTATTAGAACTTGATTCCTTACCTATATCTATTTATATAAAGCAAATTCTAGCTTAGCTGAGGAGTAGGAGAAGTATGAGGATGAGATGCACGAGGAAGATAATTATAGGATAAAAGTTGAAAGTCAAGTTAAGGAAACAATCACAGAGCTGAGTCATAAAGAAGAGCAAATCATAGATTCGACAAGGATCACTAAATCATCTTACTATGTTGATGATACTATCAATCACATTGAGATGATTATAGGCCACGATCGTTGTGAGGTCAATAGGTTAATTTAATAAAAACTTTGACACCTATAGATTTATAAAGGTAGATGGCGCATGAGACTGAGTGGTTGGCTACGCGAATGTCTATCTGGTGTGCTGTACGATTCGTCAGATATTTCTAGAGAACTTTATGGCACCTATTAGGAACCGCTTCTCTCGTAAGTCTAATATATTCTCTACATGACTATAATTAAAATTAATTATCTAATAGGCTGTAGTAAGATCATAAATCGAGTCTGTATATATTTAATTTTCTTTTAATATCATAAATTTGAGTTTAGTCAGTATTTGTATTTGTATTTTGTTTTAATTCATTGCATATGTCAGTTTTTTATTTATATATTATAAAATAAATAAAATCAGTAAAGTTAATTCCGGGTTATTATAATTAAGTGCAGAAAGTTTTCTAAATATTTATTATGATAATTTAAGATAATTAAATTTCTAATTTAATTTATTTTAAAATTTTTATTAAATTGGGTCAAATGAATATGTTTGAATAATATCATTAAATCGTGGAAATAGTTGAGACTTTTAATATTTCAGATCTATTGGTTATCAGAACCCAACAGTAATACCTAGTAAAACATTAGCCTTTTGTTCTCTTTGAGTGTGACTTTACCCACGAGAGTCTACTGCCAAAATCTACCTCAATATTTATTTAGAGCTAACTGAATAAACTTGTTGAGCAAATAATTTTAATAGAATTCGATTATCAGTGATATTTGGTTCGGTGGAGAATTACCTTTTCAGGAGGCTTAGAGGTTACAGCTGATCTAACCCACTAGAAGACACATGAGTCGCTCGACGGGGTTGAGTTCTTCCCACATGAGGAGAATTGGTGGGGACACGAATCAACATTGAATTAGATAGTCAGGATAACGTCATGTGTTGAATTAAAATTTAAATTCAAATTAATTAGACCTATTGGAGATTTTCATATTAGCTTTATTTAGATTTAATTTGATTTAATTAAATTCAAAGCATTTTTGGGAGATTTGAAGACTCGCCGTACTTAGAGCTGATTTTATTTTATTGTAATAGAATTAGTTCTATATTTATTTTCATTTATTTGATAATTTATTTTTCGTATTTAATATTATATTTTTAAATTTCTTTATGGGATCTCTCTATATAAAGAGGTCGCCTTGCATTGTAATAGAAATAATATTTGATGGATGACATTATGTTTGAATATTCTCAAAGCCTAGATCAAGTTTAAGGGATTGATATTCCGGTAAAGGAAAGGGTAGGGTTAGCCTTTGATGAGAATTCTTAAATTAGCCTGATTTTTCATTTGAAAAAAATATAAATAAATAAATCTCCTCTATCCGCTGCTCTCTCTCCTGATCATCTCCGAGCGCCTCTAGCACTTTGCGCACTGTCCCGCCTCCAAAGCTTGTTGCCTCCTCGTTCCCCATCTCTGACACGCGCCCACCTCCGCTGCATGCTGCCTCGCCGACCAGCACGAGGCGACTCGTCACTTGCTTCGCCTCTCCGCTCGCTACTTTGCCCAAGAAACGTGTCACTCAAGCATGCTGACCTAAGCCGCATGCCTTACTTGCGTCGCTACTACTTGAATTTCTTTGGCTAAGGTATAATTTCTTTTTTGAATCAAATTAATTTGATTATTTAATTTCAATATATAATTATTCTCTTGACTTATATTATTCATTTGGCTCTAATTGCGCGACCCGACATTTATTTGAGTGATAATTACTATTGGATTTAAGTGTGAAGCATCTGTCCTAAATTCTTGAACCTCGGATCTGATTTATTGAATTTAAATTGACACGCTAATCTAATTTGATAAATTCTTATTTATCAAATGATCCAGTTTAATTTTAGTTTTAAAATATTTTTAATTTACGAGATTTAAGAATCTTATTTATCATATAATTTATTTAGAAAATATTATGTGCTTAAAAAAAATTGCTAATTAATTTTGCTGAATATAAATATAAAATATTATTTGTATTTTTGTCGTCCCGCATCAAGAGTGCTCTCATATCATTTTAGCCATTTGCATTTCGGTTTTAGCGGTGGATGTTGATGTGACCACTCCTTCACAACCATTTTTGATTCCCACTCCCCTTCTAAAAGCAAATGGCTTTTTGAAGTAGAAATTCCTTCTCAAGAATGAGCCCACACGAGATTCGCTAAATCCTATTTTAGCTTTTGAAGTTTCTCTCCATGATGGTTTCCTTTTCATGTAGAGGTCAACCCAAATCTCCCATTGAGGTTTCCAAGACCTTGGATCTAATCGAAACATTGCTCTTCGACAAAACGTCACATATGAAACTTTGACAACCTGTTTCTTCGACACTTCATCGAACTTCTCCTTCACTTTCTCACATAGGGGAATACCACAATAATATTTGCCACAATTTATATCAGTGTTACCGTGTTCTCCGCATGCCCAATGAATAGTGAATCAAGGTATGTATTTTGGTTTGTGGTTCTTTCACCTCCCGGGTTGCATTGTTTCATGACCCAGGATGTCAAGATAGTTGAATCTAACGCAGAATTCAAAATAAGGTAAACTTATGAGTGGAAAACCCAATTGCTGGTGGATTTATGCTAAGGAAAGCCAAGAGTTAATTAGCTAATTGATGATTTGGAAAGTGAAAAGTCTGATTATTATTTGGAAAGTCAGAGCCTACTGATTAACACTCGGAATGCGAAAAGGCCAGCTGACTAATACTTTGGAAAGCTAACAATCACCTGATTCCTTCTTAGGTCAGGCAATTCCAGCTACTTGATGCTTGGGATTGTAAAAATCAACTTGATTACTGTTTGAGCATTAAGGATTGGGATTCTAGAAAAATTGTAGTCAACATGAGAGCCTGCAGTTAAATAGAAAAATATCTAGTAATAGAAATGTTGTGAATGCCTTGCTCCGATCCTCAAAGGAGATATGTAATTCCTTTTTCTTTTATGAACGATAAATATTAGTAGTGAAAATAGTAGGCAAAACAAATCAACATTATGTCCACATTTGGCAAGCATTGAATCTGATGGCCAAGATGAGATCTCGCATTACCTTGACTGATAGTTTGCCATCGTGAATTTTGTGTAGATTGGATTTTACTGATGATTCCATATTTAAGCAATGCTAATTGATGAGAGATTTGAATTGTTAAAGAAAAATTAGAGATACACCATGCTTAGAGTTGATTTGATTTTCATTACAATATAATTATTTTCATATTTGTTTTAGACTTATTTGGTATTTTATTGAGTAGTTATTATTGTATTTTCAAATTTTATCGTGGGATCTCTATAAATAGAGGTTGTGAAGCATTGTAATGGTAGTGATTGATGAATGAAATGAAGTTTAAGTTTTTTCAGCACCAAGATCTGGGTTAATAAGTTGATATTGTAGTGAAGGAAATGGTCAGGGTTGATTTTGGGTGAAAATCTGTCGACGGCTTAGTTATCCCCTTTTTTTGAATGATAGTATCCTATTTGAGTGAAAGAAAAAAATAATCCTTTGTTTCTCCTCCTTTCACCCTCATCTCGCCTTTTCCTCTTTTTATCTGCTCTCTCCTTTCTCAAACTTTGTCCGTTCCCGACCTTGACACTGCTTTAGTGCTTGAGTTTGCATTAACCAAGTCATCTACCAGGCCTTATGTGGACTAACACGAACTCGTCTGTTGTTGCGTGAGTCTTGTCACTTGCTCTCCATGCCTCGTCTTTCTGCATTCCTGCACTACTTGAGCACGGATCACTGCAACACACGTACCCAACCATGGTGTCTACTTACTAGCCCAAGTTGAATTCTACCCGAGTGCGCCTTGCGAGGTCCTACTGTGGAAGCACAATACTTGCATCCTCGAGGTCAACTGGTCGCGACTTGTTGCCTCAACATTGCACTTCATGCTATCATCACTCCTACCATTGTTCCCCGCAGCCCTTATGCCTACTTAATGGCAATCTGTGCTATCACCGCCCTCGCCACGATGACCGCTAGCCCTTGCGCATCGCTCGGGATTGATTGTGACTGCTTCCTTGTCAAGCAACATTGACATCAGGTTCTGCCCACCCGGCCACCCAATCTCCCCTGCCCAATTGCCCAGAGCTCTAATTATTTAGAAAATTACACATGGTGCTTGTTCTTTGGTCAAAGTTGATCAACATGTAAGCTTTACATCGAACCCAATTATTGAACTGATTCTTAAGTTTGTAGAAAGTATTTGCTCGACCTAATTAATTGTTTGCTTCTGTTAGAGTGATATGGTATTCAATTTTGTGTATTAAACTGCTGTTGAATTTATTTTGAGACAACTAATTTAATCTCTTATCTCTAGATTTGATTTATTGAATTAAAATCAATGCTATGATCTAATTCGATAAATTCTTCTTTATTAGATGATCCAATTTAATTTAAATTTTAAAATATTTAATTTTACAGGATTTTAAATCTTATTTATTATATAATTATAATTATTCAATCAAAATTGTTGATTTAAATTGTAACATATAATTGCATTTTTGTCTCACATTAGAATAGCATGCAGTAATGTAAAGTAGTTGCAAGCTTAAAGACTAGCTAAGTGATTTTACCTGTGACTCTCTTGCAACCTTTGCAACTGCTGCCTCAAACTTATAACCTCCTCTTGCCAAAACTGCACAGGACTATGTTAGCATTTTCAGTCAAGCCCTCTGTGGTTGTTCCCTTAACTAAAAATCTTATTTTATTTTCAAAAAATAAAATAATATTTTATATCTGATCCCACACAAACTACGACATTAAACAATCACTTTATTTCACATCCAATATAATTTTTAATGTCATTTTATTTTACATCATACACATTTTTTCAAAGAAAATTTTTGTCAGATCATCTTTTTTTTTTCTTCCAACTAAATAGAGCCTCAAAGTTTGCATTTTATTGTAGTTGCATGGGGTTGATTAATCTCGATTTTTCTTGCCATCAAAATCCAGAAACAACCAAAAATAGGATAAATCGGAGACTTTTTTCATTTTACTAGGCGTTGTGTCTTAAACTAACGGCCTCAAAGTTTTCATGTCCTGACCATTTTTGTTGCATAATCTGTATACTTATGGCTGCAGTATAATTTTGAAAAATGTAAAGGCAGGCATTAGATCGAATAAGACTGGCATAAAGATGCATCATTTTGTTGTGCAAATAAATCTTTTAATGCATACTTTCCAAGTTAAATCCTTGCTCTGTAAAATTGTGTTTTTGATTGTCCAGATGAATAATCTAGAAACTTCAGGCCACAATTGAACCTTTTCTCAAGTTTTTTGATTGTCCAAATTACCAAATGCTTGATGATTGAAGCAGACAAATTGGATTGAGTCAGTATAATAATAGTCCATTTGTAGCAGGCAATTAAGGGAATATATGTTCGTTCCATAATTTCATCTTATATGTTTGGTAGGACTATTTGATTAACAAAAGGTATTGCATTTTTATAGTCTGTCCAACCTAAAAGCAATGCATGTTTATATCAGTTAGTATTATACTGCTCTACAGAAGACAAATTCTGGATCTCTGAAAAAGATCAAAACTTACTCTACTTTCTGAAGCTGCATTCAACACTTGATGCTCCTCCTTCACCTTGTTGTAGTGTTCTATTACTGATCCCATGCTGACATCACAAAGAACATTTTTCACGACCTTTGGTCATCGTTTTGATAAAGCATTCACGATAAGCAACACAGATTTTGGTATTGAACACTCAATCTTTGATATGTACCAGTGATATCAAACATGAAACACGATAGTATTCAGGAGATAGATATGATTTAGGTGGCGTTTGGTTCAATATTATCTTGATATTATGTCATGCAATCTATATATATTATGATATTATGTTATTATGATTAAATAATTGGTTATCCAATAAAAGTTTAGCAGTTATCTTAAAATTATACTTTGTTGTCTTGCTTCCATAACTAATGCCATTAATTTGAAGCCATGCTCCACTAAATCGATGAAGGTTTTTCTTTGCTTCTGCTGTTCGGCTGCATAGTGGAGCTGGAATAGCTTCTTCTTTATTGCATGTAAAATCATAATGCAGTGTAAAACTTTCTTGCTTTGTTATGAAAAATATATATAACCTGGCTGAATTGGCCTGTTCTATCTTTTTGATATTTTATCATATTTCTTAGAATGAAAATGTTTTTTTTTATATATGGTGCTGAATGTTGGCCTGCAAAGAAGAAACATACAAATAAAATAAATGTTGCAGAAATGAGGATGTTAAGGTGGATGTGTGGTATACACGAAAGGATAGAATGAGAAATGAGTATATCCGAAAGAATGTTGGTGTTGCACCAATTGAGGATAAACTTAGAGAAAGTCGGCTTCGATAGTTTGGACATCTGATCTTAGTTACTTAAACTTAGATAAGAATTTGGTAACTGATAGAGCGCAATGGAAACAAAGGATTCATGTAGCCGACCTCACCTAGTGGGATTAAGGCTTGGTTGTTGTTGTTGTTGTATAATTCTTATAGAATGAAAAAGTTGTTTGAAAGAAAAAATGGGCATTTATTTACATATCACCATATAAGTTCTCATTACTCATTTTACTCGCTTGTCAACTATCATGTACTAAATTTTATGAGTGTTTACATTTTGGCACGGCTCGGCTCGGCCTCCTATCCGTCTCAAGGCCCTTAGAACTAGAACGGATCGATTGGTCAAATTGATTCAATCGTAAAAATCAGTTTGATTATTGAACTGAATGAGCCATTTAAAGTTCCTGTACATGAGCAGTGAACTTGATTGATATTTATTGACTTTTTTATTTTTTTAATTAATTAATTTGATTATTTGGATGACTAAATAGTTATGTTTATATTTATATCATTTAAATATAATCTATTACTTATTATTTATTTAAAATCTTCAATTCATTTTATTTTTATATTAATTTTAATTTTTTGAAAAGTATGCATAGTATATATGGAATTATAAATATTTATGATTTAATTATGAAATTATTTGATTGAACCAGTTAAATCATAAATTGACTTTTTGACCGATTCGATTTTCAACTCAGTTCTAAGCCTAAGGTGATAGATGTAAATTTCTCGTATAATTATCTACATCTATGCATTTGCTCCCTTGAAGAAATTTTATTTCTTTCTCTTCCTTCTCTTTTGAAGAGTGAACGTGACTGGAGTGGATCAAAATGTAAATCAGCCTACAGTTAGGGTAAAATGAGTAATAAAAATTTTCTAAGGATGATGAATATGAATATCCAAGGTAAAAACTCTCTCAGAACGGACGATAGACGTAGGAAATTTTCTCCCTGAATCACCTTAAACTTCTGTGTGCTGTGTTGGATGCTCTTTACTCTCTCTTTAAGCCTTAACGGTTAGACTTAGCTCTCGGTGCACTGCCGTCTCTCAGGACTTTCTCTCTTTTTTTTGGTGTTTCTTGGGATCTCCTACATCTCACGTCAACACATTTAAAATAACAACTTCTAAAAGTCTAAAAAACACAGTAACTTCAAAGTTGCGTGCCTGAATGATACTAGACTGTTTGGCAATTTTCCAAAAATAGAAAAAATATTCTTTTAATAATACTTTAAATTTATTATAAATTTTAATAATTTTATTTCACTTTCAACATAAATTTCAACATTAAAAATCAAATTTATTTCACATCCAACACCAATTTTAACCTATTAAAATTAATTTTATTTCACTTCCTACACACTTCTTAATATTAAAATAGTTTTTTTTTCTTATTCAAATTTATCTTCTAACCAAACAAGTCATCTTCTAACCAAACAAGTCATCTTCAGTGCTGCATCCTCTTAAAATTTATTAAACAACAGTTAAATTATGCTATTTCTTGTGGACTACTCTAGGCAATCTTAACTGGTAGCATATTAGTATTTCAGAATTATGGAACAATTATATTCTTTAGATTATATTGCCCTGATGATTTTCTCATATCAGTGAATTAAGGACTTAAAAGTATAATATAATTGATATTTTTTAAATACATTTCATATTTTGCATATCTTTTCTTTCAGTCTTACTGTTACATCTGTCTCCTTCATCAAGTCTTCTTGATTACTTGTTTGATTTAAAAGCTGATTCTATGCCCAAAAGACCCAAAAAAAGAAAATGAAAAATCTTTCTTCAACACCAAACCATGTCAAGCTAAACAATCCGGATCAATATTGATTTTGACGACCAAGATGACATCATGGATTGATCAAAATTCAAATTCAAATTAATTAAGGGAGCGTTTAGTTCAATATTATTTTGGTGTTATGTCATATTATCTAGAGAAAATAATTGTTTGATTTAATGATATTTATAAATAATCTTCTGTAAAATTACAAAATTATTAATTAAAAATTGATATTTAAATATCATGACATCTAAATTACATGACATAACACTAAGATAACAATAAATCAAACGCCCCCTAAGATTAGTTAGAGATTCTCATATTGGTTTTATCCAGATTTGATTTAATTCAGAGTAAATTTGAGAGATTTGAAGACTAATCATATTTAGAGCTGACATATGATGCTGAATGCTGGCCTGCAAAGAGGAAATATATAAATAAAATAAATATTATAGAAATGAGGATGCTAAGGTGGATGTGTGGATATACACAAAAGGATAGAATGAAAAATAAGTATATCTGAAAGAAAGTTGGTGTTGCACTAATTGAGGATAAACTTAGAGAAAGTCGGCTTAGATGGTTTGGACATCGAAATCGTAGGCCAATTGAAGTTCCAGTTAGAAAAATGAGGAAGGCCAAAGAAGACATGATAAGAAACTATAAGAAGTGATCTTAGTCACTTAGATTTAGATAAGAATTTGGTAACTGATAGAGCGCAATGGAAACAAAGAATTCATGTAGCCGACCCCACCTAGTGGGATTAAGGCTTGGTGGTTGTTGTTGTAATAGCATTGGTTTTATATTTATTTAGATTTATTTGTATTTTTATTTTTGACATTGATTATTATGTTTTAAAATTTTATTATGGGATTTTTATATATAGAGATTGCCTTACATTGTAATGGGACAATTGCATTTAACGAATGACAATTATGTTTGAGCTTTTTCAAAACTTAAATTTAGGCTAAGGGATTGATATTTTAGTGAAAAAAAGATATAGTCAATTTTTAATGAGAATTCTCAAAATAGCCTAGTTATCCTATTAAAAAAAATTTCTAGTCTTCCTTTTTCCAATTTCTTCCCATTTCCTTTGCTTTGGTCAACACACGGAGCCAAAATCTCACCCAATCATGAGCCAGCCCATACGCACGTTGGATCGATCGCCTCAGTTCCGCCTCTTCGCTAGCATAGAAATGATCATCCGCTCTGCCCCGCCAAGCCTCCTTGCTAAGACGTCGAGCCACCCCGCTTCCTCACTGACCACGCGAGAGGACTTGCGACTTTCTTCATTGCTTGGTTCGCTGCCTCGCTGAGGGTATGCACTGCTTGAGCATGCTGATCCGAGTCACCCGCTTTCTTGCTGGCTTCGCTGAGCCCACTCAGCCTCGATTCCATCATCTGTGCCTCACTGATGTGTCTCAGGACGCACCGCTCAAATGGAAACACGTATTATCGCCTCGCTGTGAAGCATGGACACGACACGGAGACAGAAGGATGCGTTACGACACAACACGACGATGCGATAATTTTCTAAAACATAGGACACGGACACGATATGACACATCAAATATAATAATAAAATTAATAATTTATACTTTAAAAAATACATAAAATATAGTATAAATTTAAATTTTTAAGCGTAAATAATTTGTGAGTGGCATTAAAGTCTCATAAGATTAAGATAAGAACTTGATAACAGACGTCGGCAATAAAGATATTTAAGATGCAAATTTAGGGCTTACTTTGCAAAGTGGGTGGGAGAATAAGAGAAAATATAATTTTATTTGTCACGACAATGAGAAGAAGTAAAAACTCTAGTGTTGAGAATGAGAGAAGGATAAAGATTAGCCAGAGTTTCAAATTTTTTGTGATTAATTTATTTTGTAAGGCTTTAAAGCAGCAATGGAGGAAAAAAATTGATTTAACTTAGGGGGCGTTTGGTTCAATGTTATCTTGATGTTGTGTTATGTTATCTAGAGAAGACAATTGTTTGGTTTAATGACATCTACAAATAATCTTTAATTAGATTATAAAATTATTAGTCAAAAGATGACATCTAGATGTCATCACATTTAGATTACATAACATAACACCAAGATAACAATGAACCAAACGCCCCCTTAATTAATTTAGAATTCGACTTATATTAGGTAAAATTTTACTAATAATAAGAGATAGATTTTTAGTTTTATTAGTTAAAATTTTAATAATAAAAAAATTAAATATTAATAACAAGTATAAAGAGAAGGTAAATGTATCCATAAATTCTATTAAAAAATATAATATTAATAAATAAATTTAATATTAATATTAAATATATTTAATTCTATTTTATATATCCAAGAAATGTCATGTGCCTCAAAAGTGTCTTAAGATGTCTTAAAGTGTTCTTGCGTTTTCAAAAAGTGTCCTTAAATTTTGTTAATATTATTTTATTAGGGCACGACACATGGTGTGTTTGACACGGTGTCCCTGGGTGCCTCGCGTGTCCCTACGTGTCTGTGTATCCAACATAGATGCGACATTTTTTTTAAGTGTCCATGCTTTATAGTCTCCCTGCCTTCCTGCTGATTTTGTCGAGATAGATCAACCTCGACTTTGTTGCTTGCGCCTCATCCAAATCGCGCCCTGCTGCATCATGCTCGACACCCACCCAAATCGCGCCCTGCCTGGAGTCTCCCGAGCCGTGCCCCGAATCCACCCGAATAGTGCCTTGCTTTCGAACGTTGTTTGGATAGAGATTATAGTTAGTCATTGAATTCAAATTAATTTGATCATTTAAATTCAATAAAAAAATTTATTTATTTTATTTGAATTATTTATTTAGTTCTAATCATGTGATTGTATAATTATTTAAGTTAAAATTACTATTGAATTTTTAATTATGAGACATTTATCCTAAATTTCTAAACTTCAGATGTGATTTGTTGAATTAAAAGTAACGTCTTAATATAATTTGATAAATTCTTATTTTAAAATAATTTAGCTAAATTTTATTTTTAAAATATTTTAAATTTTTAAAATTTATAATTTCTTTTTATATAATTTATTTGGAATATTTTATAGTTAATTAAAATAATTTTATCTTTTACTTTTTTATTAATTAAAAATATAATTATCAATTTTATTTTCCGGCAAACATCAAATAACTTTTTATCTAACTTCCCATGGCTTTTCATTTAATTTTCAGTGAAGTCTGCCAAAGGCAGAATTTTTTTAAAAAATAAATCTTTTTATTTTCCTTGAAAGTCAATAAATCTTTTTATTTTGGAGGTGATGTGAGAGGTTGACTTCATCGATATTTGAATTGATATTTAGATATTTACAATTATTTGATTCAATTTATAATAAAAGTTAGTGTTATTTAAATATTAATATTATATATAATATTATGTAATTATTATTTATTTAATTTTATTTTATTATATTATATTTTAAATTTATTAATGATTATTAGAACCTAATAATTTAGTAATGTACCCTTGAAATATAAGCCTCCATTTTTTCAGTTATAAAATTAGATTCTCGACTCTCTTATTTCAATTTTTTTGACTTTTCTAATATCATTATCTTATTTGTAGTGGAGACGATATTTAATATTGCCCAAATTTAAATAGTACGTAGATGTGGCCTTAACATAATTGAAATACATAATCAAATCAAATAAATATTTTCTTCAAAGAATATAATATAGTATTATTAAAAAAAAACATGATCATAATGGCGTTCAATTAAATATCACGTACTTTAGTTTGAATCAAACTCAAGTTGTTTGTTAAGTATAAGTCATATTATATATAGTTCATATTTTTATTGAGCTGAGTTTGATTTACGATAAAATCGATTAATTTGGATTGAATTTGACTTGATATTTATTTTTTAAAATCCAAAAAATGCAATAATTTATGTAATATGATTGTACATTTTCTTTTGTATAGTACGTGTAACTGGTTCATGTGCTAGGGCCCTAGGGGATGCCTCATGGCCATCACTGAGCTAAAGAATGTGTGAATGTGTGTTTGGCGCGAGGATCAAATCAGAACTAAAATGATACTAATTTAAAAAAAAAATAATAATAATAAATAATTTTTTTAATTATTCTAATATAAAATAATATTATTTTACTTCACATACTCAATAATTTTTTAAAAAAAATTAAGTTTATTTTACATCCTAGACCAAAATACTCGATTCAAATATTTTAGTCTAAGATGTGAAATAAAGTATATATTTTATTAAAAATTATTAAGTATGTGAAGTAAAATAATATTTTTTTATATTAAAATTTATGTAGAATAATTAAAAAATTTATTTATTATTATTATTATTATTTTTTTAAATTAGTATCATTTTGGTACTGATTTGGTCCTCGCGCCAAATAAGGCCCATGTTTAGTTGGAAGAAAGCATAATTATATATATTATGAAACAGGTTAATTAGTTGAGAAATGATAAAAGTTATGTACCATAGAAATAAAATTGAATTTATGCATTAAAAATCATGTAAGTTATGATATATTAAAGTTTGTGTATTTTAAGATTAAAAAATGATTTATTATTAAAGTAAATAGCAACTAAAACTCTCTACTTTATCCTTATGTACAATTAGGTTCTACTATTTATGAATTAAATAAAATAATCATCAAGATTGTATAAATGTGCATATACGGCAGCCATAGAAGAAGAGATGCACGCAAGAGCAAACTAGAGGAACCTGATTATTATTTGCCTTATTATTATTGTTATTGTTATTATTATTATTATTACAAAATAATTTTATTTTGTTTATGACAATGTCCGAAATAGCCTCTTGCCAAATGAAGTGGCAACTTAATTATATCTTTTCAAAATAATTCTAGCTAATTTTGCTCTATTATTTTTTGAACCATGAGTCAAACTCAAGTCAATCTATAAATCAATGAGGCGAGCTTGAGTTATACCTAGCTCTACTGGATTTCCGATCATTATCATTTCAATATTATCACTTCGATCCTAATATTACTTTTATGAAAAACTTTAATTGGATCTTAAGATTTGGACTTCATTGCATGTTCGTAGGTCCCAAAAGTCTGAATTATCTTATTGAATCCCTAAGCTAACGTGATCGGTTCTCCATGCATCTTAACACTTTGGCGCATAGACAATAATAAAGGATTGTAACTTTAACTTGAAGCTATATATCTCTTTTATTATTTCTAATCAACTTTATTATATATATTAACTTTAGCTTCATCTGCAAGAAAAGAGTTAGTAGAAGTAAACGAATATTTCATTGTAGAATGTTTTTCATTTCATTATAAAGTCTACACTTGGCCGCTTCCTGAACGATAGGTGCTCTTTTCAACTCTACAACTCCCACCGACAAAAATTGAGGCCACCAATACGACCATATCATAATAGGGACTACATTTATGCACATACATTTGCGCTCGAATTCTTATTTTTATAGGAATCTTCCAACACCATCTTCTAAGAGTAGCCTTGAACCATCACTAAATTGATTGAGTAGAGTTTGGCTATAGGGACCTTGAGAGACTCATTTGGTTGAATGGTTGATTTTTTAATAAAAGAGAAAAAATGTTTATTTTATTAATTTAATGAGAAAGAAATTTATTTTAATATATATTAGGATGTTTATAAGAAGTGAAATAAAGTTTATTCTAATATTAAAATTTATATTAGATGTGAAATAAAATTAATTTTTAAGATTGTGTTGGACTTCAAAAAAAAGCATGAAACAAATGAGGAGCTGCCCATACAAGCTTATATTCTCCATAATTGTAGGCCCTCCTAACAAATAGCTCCCTCTAAATAGGGGTGGCAAAATGGGTCGGTGGGTCAGGTTTGGATCGAACCTGAATTCGATCCGACCCGAATAGCCTCAACCCAAACCCAACTTATTTATTAAACGAGTAATAAATGGGTTAGCTTTGGGAAGTGACTCGACCCATTTATGGAGTAACTTTTGGTAAATGACCAACCCGACAATCCGACCATATTATGCCCAACTTAAACTCGACCCGTTTAATAAATAGGTCAAAATTCATAATTCATACCTCAAAATTTTTTGGTCAGGTTAAGGTCGGGTTCACGAATTGATGTTGCCACCCCTATCTCTATATTACTCCAAGCCGAATAGCTATCGAAGCTAGCCTTTCATTGTTGCAAACAAATCCTGTAGAGTAATAGAGATTGCTACCACAGTGGAGGGAAATTTAGCCTTATGCATGTTCGTATACTGATCATCTATTTAGGAAGCATTTGGTTCATTATTATCTTAGTGTTATGTTATGTAATCTAGATTTCATGACATCTAGATGTCACCTTTTAACTAATAATTTTATAATCTAATAGAAGATTATTTATAGATGTCATTAAACCAAACAATTGCTTTTTCTAAATAACATAACATAACATCAAGATAATATTGAACCAAACGTCTCCTTAGTTAAATCATTTGATTATCAATTACTTCGCTTCCTTACGTGTAAGCTTCCAAATCTAAGAATCACTTGTCCTCTTTTCAAAGGGGTGGTTATAAAAATAATTAAATTATTACTATAAAATGACGTTTAAGTAGGTAACACAATTTAGCATTAAGATAATATTGAACTAAACACTCCTAAGTTGAATTAACTTATTTGTATTTTGATTTCTTTTTTAGTAGGCTTATTATTATAAGATTGAGCTTGAAGGTTTTGTTTTTCCTATTAATGTAATGAAAGAGCTTAAGGCCTCATTTGGTTCGAGGGTTGAATTTTAAATAAGAAAAAAATATTTTATTTTATAAATTTAATGAAAAAAATTTTAATTTGATATTGAGAAGTGTATAAAATGTGAAGTAAAGTTGATTTTAATTTATAATTGATTGCATCCATTCCTATCTTAATCATACTTTTGGGACACAGGAAAGCTTGAGTTAGTGTTTTCCTCAGTTAATATTTGACCATGGGCCCCGTTTGTTTGCCAGTTTAAAATTAACCTGATTTAATTTTACATATCACATCACATATAAAATTTAATATTAAAAATTAATTTTATTTCACATCTTACACATATTACTAAAATAATAACTAACTTGTATCATATCCCTCACATATCCTAACATAATAACTAACTTTATATCACATCCCTCACACACCCCAACATAATAACTAACTTTACTTCACATCATTCACAATTTTCAATAAAAAATATCTCTATCCAAGTTTAATTTTAACCTTGTTAAATTTAACCTTACAAACAAACAGACGAAAGTTCTAACCAGCAATTTTCGGAGCTAAGTTGTTGACAAAACTTTTGACTTAGCTGAGCTAAGTCAACTTAGCGACTGCCTTCTGCATTTGAAATTAAAAGTAGGGCTGTTAACGATTCGATCACAAGCTGATCTGACCTCGGCTCAAAATTAAATTAAAAGTTTTCGATTCGATCTCGATTCGATCCAGAGAATGAACCAGGAGAGTTTAATTTATTTCGATTCGAGCTGGGTCTAGCTCATTTGTTATCGATTCAAGTTCGATCCGACTTTCGATTAATATTTGATCTTTTATCCGAATATTATGTATAAATATATTTGGTCATCCAATTAGCTTAAACTATAGCTGTTCGCTTTGATTTATTATTTAAAAATAATAATAATAATAATTTATAATAAATATGATTTAAATGATTATAGAAAAAATTCTAATGAAAGTCTAATGAAGTCTTCCAATAGACTACTGAAAAAAATTACATATTAAATCTAATTACATATATAAATATATATATATATGTATATATATATATATATATATATATATAATATTTTTATTTTTTTAATTGATTCGTTTTCAAGCTATCTCGATCCGATTCTATGTCGGCTAAAGATTGAATTGATAAACTTTTCGAGCCAAAAAAACAGCTCGTTAGTCGACTCATTTAGATCAAATCGAGTAATCTTCGATTTTCGAGCAAAATTAACAGCCTTACTAGCTAGCGATTAGAAGCACACGTATTTAAGGTTTTTGGGAGTTCCTTTGAGTTACTTTCGACTTCCTTGACATCACGATAATTGTTGCTCAACAACTCCGCAAAGGCTCTAACACTAGCAAATCAAGTTATTAGAGCGCTCAAAAGGATTAAAGAGCTCTACAATTTCTCTTCAATCATTCAAAGAATTCTAATTAAGGAAGACAATTAGCTGTTTTCATTCATTGTTAATTTATTCTTAATTGCATTTTACTTTATTTTCAGTTTGCTTAAGTTTGAGGAGGATCTCTAAGCGGGTGCATAAAGGAGGTGCGATTTAATTTGGTCCCGTTTGTTTGCCTGTTTAAAATTAATCTAGTTTAATTTTAACCAGGCATATCACATCACATATAAAACTAAGCCCTGTTTGTTTAGGAGGTTAAAATTAACCTAGTTTACTTTTAACCAGGCATATCACATCACACATAAAATTTAATATTAAAAATTAAATTTATTTCACATCCTACACATATTACTAAAATAATAACTAACTTTATATCACATCTCTCACATATCCCAACATAATAACTAACTTTATATCACATCTCTCACAGGGACTGACAAAAATAAGATAAGGTAAAAGAGGAGAATAATTGTTTATTACAAGATATATGTGTGTGTATGTTAAGCTCCAGAATCTAAAGTCCAGTTCATATATATCCAAATGTGCCATAGTAATAAACATAGATTAGGGCATGGGATGTAGATGCATTACTTACTTTTTAAGATATAATTAGAACGAAGGTATCATAGTCCTGATGACAGAGAGAAATGGATCTTGATAGTGAAGTTTGAGGTGCATGAATAAATGAAGTGTTGCCAAACTCCACATTGTATTAAGGTGTGGCTAGCTTCATATAATAACTTGTGTTTTCCTTGTAGGTTGTAGGTAGAATTAGGGAATGAAGGAGAGGTGGAGCACATCCTCTTTTGAGTGATCTAGTGTATATATAAACGATGAAGAATAGGCACGTTATGTCTTCCTCTCCCACCAATAATTATTGTTAGAAATCATGAGCTAATCGATGATAGTGGAGTGAAAGGGGCCACTGAGGTCTGCAACTAACTAGATCTGGAATCAGCTCAACATATATGATATATAGCACCAAGGAGGCCTCTCATGTCTACCATGATGTTAGAGTTAGCACATTGAGTGTATATAGTGCACAGCTAGCAATACCCCTATAAGATCGATCACGGCTATGACTTTGACACGAGTATGATTAAAGTAGTTATAGAGATTACAGGCGAGAGCGAGGGTGCAGGAGTAGTCGTGAGAAGGGCATGAGTCACAACAGTCATGCTCGATCAAGTGATTAATTTATATCATTTTAGAGAAAATAAGAATTGATTCCTAAAATGAAAGATATCTTACTAAATATGAATTGTCAAAGTAACCTACAATGGGAACAGTCGAACAGATGATAAACTAATTACATAAACTAGTTCGACACAATTGAAGGATCACTCACCTAACAACCTTTATACTTTCCATCCATTAATGCTTTAGTAACACATGGTCTTTTCATCAATTTTACACAAAAATGAATTATTTTTTGTAGCTCTACGTCTACTATTTACATGAATTAATTGTGTTAGAGATAGAAGGCATAAGTGAGAAAGAATGTAGAGAAGGAGAGAGAGAGAGAGAGACTGTAGAGAAGAAAGAAAGAGAGAGAGAGAGAATGAAAGGAATGAAAGTAGAGAGAGAGAGAGAGAGAGAGAGAGAGAATTAGTTTATTTGCATATATAGTAGCATCTTAAACAATTAAAACTGCATATAATTAATTACAAATTAACACACTTATTGATCAAGCTAGTGCAAGAATCTAAGTATAATTCTTAAATACACAAGCTACAAAAGCTCCAGCTAGTGGTGTGTATATAGGGAAAGGAAAGAGAGATAATTAATCAAGAGAAGATCAGTTTGATAATCATCATGCATGAAACTAAAAACAACTAATTAAGAAATCTATTGGAGCATTATTATTTTACCCACTAACCAAATTCTTCAGCATTTTCATAGCACATCTTTTTCATCATCTATTAACATGAACATTGATTCCATGGCTCCATAAATCAAATGAAATCAAACCATAATTATCTTTTTTGTTGCCATGGAATTAAGTTTAAACCCCCTGATTAATTATATATATATATATAATATGTATAGATGCTATAAAAATATATATTATATGTATATATATATATATATATATATATAGATAGAGAGAGAGAGAGAGAGAGAGAGAGAGAGAGAGAGGGAGAGGTAGGAGAATGAGATCTGGGAAGAATTACAAACCTGGAGCTTGCGAATTCGTAGAGACGGCCGGCCCCGGAGAAGACGATGAGTCCGACCTCGGCATCGCAGAGGATGGAGAGCTCCTTCGCCTTCTTGAGCAGCCCAGTGCGCCGCTTCGAGAAGGTCACCTGCCGGCTCGCCGAGTTGTCTATCCTCCTTATAGCGATTTTCCCCCTCCCCATTTCTTCTCCGGCCAAAACGATCCGCCGCCAGCGGAAGATTTAATGGCGGTGAGCTTCTTCTAGCTTGAGCAAGAGAGAGAGAGAGAGAGAGAGAGAGAGAGAGAGAGAGAGAGAGAGAGAGGTGGTGATGAACGGCCTACCAAGAATGGGAACAACTACAGTTGAGCTCTTCCCAGATGAATCCTGGGGCTTGGCCTTTATGCTGAGTCTTTTTTTGGCAAGGACCCATTTTTAATATATTTTAGGAAATTAGTGACACTTTACATGATATAAAAATTAATTTAATTTAATATTAATCTATGTGTGATATACAAAATAAAATAATTTTAAATTAATATATATATATATATATGCATAAATATATATATAAAGAGAGGGAGAGAGGTAATTTCATCCAAACTCCTAATTAAGATAGACTACCACCATAACATTTTGGTCTCTTTTATCCAAAATTTTTCCACATGAATCTTTTTGGATCATTAAATTGATAGTTAAAAAAATTTAAAATGCATGTTTAAGTATTAAAAATTACTATTATAAGTTAAGGTTTAAAGAAAATGAAAAATTTTAGATTATGTAATAATTAGAAATACTTATATATATAACAACAACAACAACCAAGCCTTAATCCCATTAGGTGAGGTCGGCTACATGAATCCTTTGTTTTCATTACGCCCTATCAGTTACCAAATTCTTATCTAAGTCTAAGTAACTAAGATCACTCCTTATAGTTTCTTGCCATGTCTTCTTTGGTCTCCCTCTTCCTCTTTGTAGATGGGCAAATTCCAATAACTCAATTTTTCTAACTGGAGCTTCAATCGGCCTACAATTTAGATGTCCAAACCATCTAAGTCGACTTTCTCTAAGTTTATCCTCAATTGGTGCAACACCAACTTTCTTTCGGATATACTCATTTCTCATTCTATTCTTTCGTGTATATCCACACATCCACTTTAACATCCTCATTTCTGCAATATTTATTTTATCTGTATGTTTTCTCTTTGCAGGCCAATATTCTATATATTTCTAATTTTTTAAAAATGGTAGCTTAATGTCTAGATATTTAACAAAATCTTTTAAGAACTTCCCATGAAAAAAAAAATTACACCAAAAGGACTTAAATTATAACATATTTTAATTTTTATAAACTTGTGTGAAATTAGGCTCTTGAATGAGTACATATTAAAAAAAAAATAACGGATACATTTAAAAAAATATTGAAACACATAATTACTATAAAAAATTTATTTGACAAAATATATACTAAATGCTATCACTGAAAGTAAATATATGATATTTGATAATTTATTATTGAAATAGTACATATTCTAAAAGTCACTCCTTTCTATTTCTGCAATTTTACTGGAAATGGGTGTCACTCCGAGGCCACCGGATGTCCTGGTGTGCGGTGCGACGTGGGTGTTCTTTTCGGTGCGTTTAAGAATGATGAATTTTATCAATAAGGTCCGTAGGACCGTAGCGTTTGGAAAGCGCCGCCAACCGAATAGATCGCCGACACGTTGCGCAAAATAATTGGCTGCGTACTGCCCGAGGTGTTGCCCGAGTCCTCCGTCGTACGAGGATTAGCGCCGAGTCACTCTGACATTAACAGCTCTTCTACCACAACAAGTTTTTTTTTTTTCCATCATTTAATATAATTTTTGAGATTATTCGTGGTAGTTCGTACATCAAACATTTTTTTAAATTTAATTTAAATTATTTTTATTATTTTACAGTTATTTTTCTATTATTTTTTTCAATTTAATTTATTTGTTAAGTCCACTTTCTATTTCTCATTCTCGCTCTCTCTTTCCTTTCGCTCTTGGATCTCTTTTAGTTTGTTTCAATTAATATTAACATCATGAATAATAGATAAAATTAAGATAAAAAAATTTTAATCTGATGTATAGCAAAAATAGTTATTATTATAGGTATTAGAAATTAATTTTTTGTCAAATAATTTAGAATAATGAGGTTACATGATATATTTGCACGTGAACTTTAGAAAATGGGATGGAATATATAAAGAAATCTTATAACAATACTTAGGGAGCGTTTGGTTCAGTGTTATCTCAATGTCAATATTATTTAGATGTCATGTTATCTAAATGTCATTGTTATTCATCAATGAATATTTGTTTGGTTCAATGTTATGATATTAGAAAATATCAATACCATCCAAATTATTTTTGTTTAGTTGGAAGTTATTGACATTATAATAACAAATTGATGGTGTTATCTTGAGATGTCGCCCGATTTGAGGTGACATCTAGATGTCAGCATGTAATGTCATTTTTGTAATTAATTATAATGTTATTTAAAGATATCATTAAACCAAATAATTACTTTCTAAAAATAATATAACATAACATGGAGATAACACTGAACCAAACGCCCCCTTAATTAAACTCTTGAAAGTCACCACAAGTTACATAGCATTGTCTAATATATCAATTTGTCAGATGATTTGACCATTATCTGATCAACTATCTGATTGCCTCTGACTGTCAAGTATATCTATTCTATCGATGAACAATTTGATCAATCTAATGAACCTTTCAGAGTTTTTCTTGTAAATCAATTTTCCGATAAACTATCACTTTGACTATATTGAGCAGTTCACTCAAACTAATGAACAATTCGATCCTATTATACGTTTGATCTTGCTACTGAGTTCTTCAAGACTTCAAATAGTCTGCCTGAAACACCAATCTATTATTAAGATTGGTATTTATGTATCTTATATTTATGTTGAAGAAGCAATACTAACTTGAACATACTAACACCTATATATGTTGTGTTTGATAAATGGTTAAAATAGCGATGAAAAATATTTATGGCTTAAAATAAAAAATATTTTATATCTTATCTTATATAAATTTTAATAATATGCAATCACTTTATTTTACATTTTTCATATTTCTTAATAAATTAGTTAATTTTAATTGATATTCAATGCACTTTTTTAATATAATTGTTCTTATTTTAAATTATACACCTTTTCAAAAAAAAGCTACAAAAGTTTATCAAATCATCATTCTTTTCTTTAACTAAACTAATCTAAATTGTCTTAAGTGTTCTAAACACAATTTACATCATTCCCAGCACTTTAAGTATCAATCTTACAATATTTTTTATACAAATTAAATAATTAAGAACCCGCAAATAAAACTTGAGTCTTCATTTGCTTTTCTACTCCGAGTCTTGTTCTTCAACACTGATCAACTACAACCACTTTAATTGCATGATATGAATTAACACCAAGTTAGCAATTTTGCACCAACCCTACATTACTAATCTCAATAATTTATTTCTCATTGACTAATCAAACATATATAGGATTAAACTTTAATCATATATTTGTAAGGATCCAACACACATGCATGCATCTTACAGAGTAATGAATCAAGAAAATTTGAGTACAAATTAAGATACAAAATTCAGTAATACTACTCCGATGTCAGTCCCCTTATGATAAGAACTAGCGCACCCTTTATCTATTGAATCGAGAAAATTTTAAGAGAGCATTTAGTTCATTGATTATTTCCTTGATACTATATCACGTAATTTTGAGAAAATAATTATTTAGTTTAATGACATCTTTAAATAATTTTTTAAAAAATTAAAAAATGACACATAATATAGTATTAAAATAACATCGAACTAAATACCCCTTAAGTACAAAGATGCATAGATCAATGATCGACGCTGATATTTATAATTATAAATTATAGATTAGAAAAGTTGTTACTTATTTTCATTATTTCATGTATGAGATTTAAGCCATATATATTATTGTATTATTCTCCATAGTAGGTAGTGTGAGAGTCATTATTAGTCTATGGGCCAATTGTTTTGTTGAATATCCTCCAATAATGAAGAGTACTGTTTTGAGGATCTTGTTGCACAAGCTTATCGAAGGCCATGTTTTATAGAATTTCTTTGCTTAGTACTATTAGATTATAGTTGTTAAATATTAATTAAATTCATGAATGTATAATTAGTTGTATCATTATTTTATGTACATGATCAAATAATTAGTGGGTGGGGCCGAGCTTGACCCCATAAATATTGACTTGGGTGACAGATCTAAGGGAATTTATCTGGCCAGCAGTTGCAAACAATTTGTCATGCAGATGTCATACTCATCGTTCAAAGATAATGCCTACGAGACATTTAGTTCAGTGTTATATTGACGTTACATTATATAATTTATATGTCATAATATTTAAATATTATATTTTGAATTATAATTTTATAATTTTTTAGAATATTATTTATATATATCATTCAATTAGGTAATTATTTTCTCTAAGTAGTTGTTAACACGTGGTTCCAGCGCTGCATTTCTACCGTACACATGGTGCCAAGCTGGCATTTAGCCCTTATTTATTTATTAATCCATCTATCTGTTCTCACAGGTTTCAGACCCCGGTCAAATCTCGGACACGAGGGTTCAACCAAGCCTCGTTAACGACGAGCCAGGATCATCCCTGATAACATCGATGACGATGTTACAAAGCGGTGCCTGTCACAAACAGCTTTCACCATAATGATTCATAGCTTTTTCTTAAAAACAAATAAAATATACTATAATTTCTTAAAAAAAATTATATAAAGTTTATTTATAAATTTCATACAAATAATTTGTGAACATTAACGAACCGAATGTTAGTATATTCAATTTTTAATTTAATTTATAAAATGTATTTAAATTTATTTATCAATATTGACGAAAAGAAATTTCAAGCTACTTAATTATATCAAACCCTAAAGCATGAACACCCATTTATCATCTACCAGCTTTGTGCTTGGGAACTGTCTCCAAACGTATTTTTAAGATGAAGATAATTAGCCTTTGGATAATGGACGATGGACCCCTCTCTCTCTCTCTCTCTCTCTCTCTCTCCCTCTTATAATATAAAACCCTAAAACTCCATGGCCCCTCGAACTTTGAGGAGAAAGGCCAAGTGTCAGTCATCGTCTATCATTCGCATGGCAGGTGAGAGTATTTCGTTTTGGGGTTAAGAGCTCTTTGCCTTCCATTGACGTTCTGGAGCGGCAAGGATGAGAGAGAGAAGCTCCCAACTCTCCTGTGGCTACGTTGCCCTATGGGCCAGGTAAGGTTATTCTTATTATTTTTTCAAAATATTAGCGTATTCATAGCATTATATTAAGATTAATTATACATAAGATATATAAAATTAACTCACATTCCTATTAAAGACATCACAAAACTCAATAAAAAATATATATATATATATATTTCTCTACTAAGAAAAATCAACAACAACAACAACAACCAAGCCTTAATCCCACTAGATGAGGTCAGCTACATGAATCCTTTGATTCCATTGCGCTTTATCAGTTACTAAATTCTTATCTAAGTTTAAGTAACTAAGATCACTTCTTATAGTTTCTTGTCATGTCTTCTTTGGTCTCCCTCTTCCTCTTTATATATGTGCAAAATCTAATAACTCAATTTTTCTAACTGGAGCTTTAATTGGCCTACGATTTAGATGTCCAAACCATCTAAGCCGACTTTCTCTAAGTTTATCCTCAATTGGTGCAACACCAACTTTCTTTCTAATATACTTATTTCTCATTTTATCCTTTCGTGTATATCCACACATCCACCTTAACATCCTCATTTCTGCAACATTTATTTTATTTTTATGTTTCTTCTTTGCAGGCCAGCATTCAGCACCATATATCATCGCTGGTCTTACTACAATTTTATAAAATTTACCCTTGATTCTGGATGAGATTTTTCTATCGCACAACACACCAGAAGCATTTCTGCATTTTACCCATCTTGCTTGAATCCTGCTAATAACGTCATTATCTATTTCGCCATCATTTTGAATAATTGATCCAAGGTATCTAAAGCGCTCACTCTTCTTGACAATTTGATCACCAATTGTCACATCTCCAATATAAGTATTTCTTTCTTGACTAAATGTGCACTTCATATATTCAATTTTTGATCTACTGAGATGAAAACCTTTAAATTCTAGAGCATTTCTCCAAAGCTCTAGTTTCGCTTTAACTCTCCCTCTTTAGTTTTCTTAATAAGAACAATATCATTTACTAAGAAAAATCATCTTATTATAAATATAATATGATAATAAATTAGTCATATTATTTATATTATATTGTACGTGTAACTTTGTAGTAAAAAAAATCACAATGATCATAATATACTCGAGTATTTGATTCTTCCAAAATGGTTGAGCCAAGTGACTTGCACTTAATCTTATTCCATTTTATTTTAGAGTATTTGTATACATATTATTTAAAATTTTAAATATTACATTCTCCCGTTTAAATATATGTTAGCTATAATTTAAATTTTATGAAAAAAATAACATATAAATAATATTCAAAAATTTTTGACATAAAGCTAAGCTTACACAAACCAATGCACAACAATCATTTTTAATTTAATTGTAAATTAATTTGAGATAAAATATTAAGCATTTAATTTAGAGAACATTTAGTTTAATATTATCTTAATATTATGTTATTTAAAAAAATAATTATTTGATTTAATGACATCTATAAAGTCTCGTTTGATTCGAGATATTTTTTTAGCTCAACACAAATTTTAACTATAAAAATCAACTTTATTTCACATTCAACACAAATATAAATACTAAAATTAACTTTATTTCACATTTTACACACTTTTTAATATTAAAATAAATTTCTTTCCTATTAAACATAATCTTTTATTTAAAAAAAAAAACGAACGAAACAAAACCTAAATAATCTTCAATAAAATTATAAAATTTTAATCAAAAGATAACATTTAGATGTTATGGTATTTAGATTACATGACATAACACCAAAATAACACTAAATCAAATACCCCCTTAATATTATTTTAAAATTAAATCATACTAATTAACTATATATTATAATATTTAAATACTATTTTTAATAATAATTCTATAATTTTTTATAAAATTATTTATACATATCGTCAAACAAATCGACTATTTTTTAAAAATAACATTAAATTAAACACCACCCCAACACACTAGCAAACTGAAGATTGTATACATGATAGTTTCGACAAGCTGATTCCCCCTGAAATGCCTCTGTATTCTTGGCCCAGGTCAAATAAATCATACCACAGAGAAATTATCATGAACCAAACTTCCAATTATAAATATCATTTTTCTGAAACAAATTACTTATGAAGTCATATCTCAAAATTTGAGTTCAACTAAATCCCAGAAGAAAATCACATCTCATTCCAATTAACCTCTCAAACATAATATGATTAAAGGATCAATTCATTAATTTTCAATTCTAATATGGATCAAGTAATTGTTATGTTCTGCTGATATCAGTAGAATTTGGAATATGAGATTGACATAGAAAGAACATTTGAAAAATGCTTGAAAAGTGGTTCATTAATGTGATCTTTCTACACCAATTTCTATATCACAGAAGAAGATTACTGTAAGTGCACAAACTTGGGAGGTTTGTTATGATGGGCAGATTTGGCAGAGAATCAAGAAACATAGAGAGGTTCTGGAGCGGTTTTCCTCTGGATCCTGTCAATAAAAGAGAATATTGAGTAGAGTCAGAATTATTCATATATAGCCTTGTTTGGCATGAACCAAAAATGGGCAAAAAATTCCTTACTCAAATTCATCCTCCAACCAAACAAGTAAGAGCACAAGAGAGCTAAAGATTGGAAAATGGTCAATAGAGAGTTCTAAATAGTTTTTTGCAAACTTACCAATTATCTTCTGCCCATTTACATCCATCTGTGTCCACCACGTGCAAGCTCAAGGCGTGCCTTGAGTTAGGAGATTTATTTTCAAAACTACACAAACAAGAGTGCCAAATCACTTAAATGACATTCATTGATAGCGGTCAACAAACGAAAAGATATTCTCAAATTTTGACCTTTGATGTATAAGATCGCCATGTATAACCACTAAAGATCCTGCTTTCGCTTCCAGTGGAACAAACTCCTTTTGATCATATGACGGTGAGGGGCGATCAAAGTGAACACGATTTTCATCTCTAATAAACCTTCGTACAAGGCCATCTAAATTATAGAATCAAACACATTTCAAAAAAAATTTATTAGAATCAAAAGGAAAATAGAGTTTATCGGAGAATGCAACGATGTAAAAGTCATAATAAAGCCAGTTGCCAACAGACAAGAAAGATTGCTGCATGATGGTGGCTTACTCTTATGGGATCCTGGAATAGCCCACAGACAACCGTTATTTATGGTCGCATCTTCTAATGCTAACCACAGACCTGTGCATGATGGAGGCAAAGTGTATAGAAAAGAATTATCCTGGTGCGGCACCACCTCTCCCCCAATGCCTGGTTGCTAGCAAATTAGATAGAATAATTGGAAGTCAAAATCATTTAAGAGCCAGTTTATAAGGATGCGCAAAATGGGGTTTGAACTCTAAAGTTTTGCTTAAGTATTCTATTGAATTTTCTTTTTCTCTGTCAAGAAATTTTTCTGTCCTTTCTTGCATCTCACCTTTTATGTATTTTCTTCTCACCTCCTCCTCCACATAAAAAACACTTAAATATAGAGTTCACATTACCTATCACATCTAATTGCATGACTAACAACATGCAAGGTTCTCAAGTGGTAATTTTAGTCACTTTAGGTAGTGCAAGATGTAAATACTGAGAAACAGGTGTTTAATATGTGAATAGGGTAGCTTTAAGGTTATGCAAGTAATTATACCTTTACATTTGGTCAGGGATGGTTTGATCATTTTGGAATAAATTTATCAAATTGCGGGGCCTAAACAAAAAAAAACTATAATGGTTTATGTGAAATTATT
>KZ451993.1:1168998-1251471 GCA_002786265.1 Apostasia shenzhenica
CATCTCCAATATAACTATTTCTTTCTTGACTAAATGTGCACTCCATATATTCAGTTTTTGATCTACTGAGATGCAAACCTTTAGATTCTAGAGCATTCCTCCAAAGCTCTAGTTTCGCTTTAGCTCCCTCTTTAGTTTTCTCAATAAGGACAATATCATCTGCGAAGAGCATACACCAAGGCACTTCATCTTGGATATGTCCAGTCATGACTTCCATAACCAAAGCAAAAAGATACGGACTTAAAGCCGAGCCTTGGTGTAATCCAACTGTAATAGGAAAATCCTTAGTCAAACCTCCTTGTGTCCGAACAGAGGTAACAGCTCCTTCATACATGTCTTTAATAACTTGAATATAAGCAGTGCATATCTCTTTCTTTTCTAAAACTCTCCAAAGTACTTCTCTTGAGACTTTATCATAAGCTTTTTCCATAAAATTGATTTTTGTGCCTTTCTTTAAGTTAGGTTCTAAATGAACAACTTCATAAAATAAATTTGTGAATCTCCGTAAGGTGAAGGAATTTTCACAAACAAACAACTGAAGTACGGGGTTACATAACATAGAACTAAAGCACCCAATAGTTATTTCTTACTACAAATGGTCACTAAATACTACGAAACCTCAAAGTAACAAAAATTGGTAAAATAGAACCTGTGACTTTCAGTAGCTTATGACAATTAATCTTGCAACTTCACGCTTACAACACAAGATAGTTGTCAAATGGAAAAAGTAGTATAGTCTTTCATAAAAGACAACATAAGGTCAAAGATAATAAAATGATTGAGTTACCTTAAATATATACATTGACTGAATAACCACAGGCCTCCTGTATCCTAAAGAAAGAAATATGCTCGATATTTTCTCTGAATATGAAATTTTTTTGAAAATAGGATCCATTTCATGCAAAGCTGCAGAAACAAATTAACTGTAAGGTTTCAATGTATGCTTATAATTGATGTCAGAAAGTACTCAAAAAAATTAAACACATTTATTTAATTTATGATGGAAGTAGCAATGAGTAAGGTTTTTTTTTTGCTAGTAGGCAATGAGTAAGTTACTGAAAATAAAAAAGTAAAATTGGGGTAACTGAGATTTTGATGTGTGTAAATTAATCAATCAGCAATCTTGTCCAAAAGAATCAACAACAACTACATTATGATATTACGGTGCCTACACAATCATGCACACTCCAAAAGTTTCACAAAGGTCCATATTGCATCTCCAAATAGAACAACTGGGGTTACTAGCAAGATGCAGAAACTAGAGGAAAAAAAAGAATGAAAGCCTATAAACATACAAGAAAAGGAAAGAAAAGGAAGAGCTTGCAATGTGCATGAATGAGTGATATACCTGTTCCCACATACGTACAAGTAAAGACACATTATTATAAAATGCATTTGAAAAAAAGAAATGACAAATAAGAAAACAGAAACATCTTAACTAGATATTTAAGACTACACACCATGTCCAACTTTGTTAATAGACAGCTCTTTTGGCTGCTTTAATCTTCCATCATCACCGAACGCTTTTTCTGCAAAAATGTAAATTTCAGAAAGAAGCCCTTGTACGTAAACAATCCGAGATCTGATTTTAAATACTAAAGCACATTTATTTAAAAAGTAAAATGTCAACAAATGAGCATCAAGATTATTGTATAATTATCTTCCCAAAATTCTTCAGTTCCTAAGGGCCTGTTTAGGGAATGAAACGTTTTTGGCTTTGGATGTTATCTTTTTTAACATTTCTAGAAAAATGTGTATGAAAAGAAATTAAGTTACTTTTATTAAAAGTTATGTATAATAAAAATAAAATTGATTGATGTATAGAGAGTTGTAAAGGAAGTAGAATAAAGTGATATTTTAATATTGGAGTGCGTGTATAATAAGATATAAAATAATTTTTATGTATTTTTTAATTTAAAAAATTGACCTTTTGTTTAGCCATTGACTTTCAGGAAAACTATATCATTTTTTGGCAAATATTTCAAACATGAACAACAACAACACAAAGCTTTAATCCCAACCTGCTTGGAGTACACTTTTGTGAGTACTTAAGCAACTAAAAATGGATAGTCAATTGTGCCTTCCCCCACAAAGTCTTGAATTTCCTTGCGAAAAACAGCTAAAAGATAAGTTGATTCTGGAGAAGTTTTGCCTAAAGTGATTATGAAACAGTACTTCTACAGTGTGTGTAAAAGCAGCATGAAGAATGAGAGAAACGCCAACTATCTCAATGTCTACAGAAACGTTTAC
Organism: Apostasia shenzhenica; assembly: GCA_002786265.1. NCBI lineage: Eukaryota > Viridiplantae > Streptophyta > Magnoliopsida > Asparagales > Orchidaceae > Apostasia > Apostasia shenzhenica. The sequence goes on from KZ451993.1 coordinate 1,171,249, forward strand.
ACAAGGTTGAAAAGTAGACCGCTTCCTTCACAAGTTCAAAATTAGGCGGAACTTATTAATATAGTAGTCGATCAAATAATAGAGATAACCTTCAAAGAAGAATGAAATGTTCTCGGAACTTTCGAAGAAGTAGTCGTCCGTATGCCGCTGCTGTCGTCAAATATCAACCAAGTATCAGCACAGGCCGTTCACCCCAATTCCCCTTCCACTCGAAATGAAGAAAAAAGGGAGAATGCACGGACCTGATTTCTGGTGGAGAAGATGGAAGCCGAGGAAGAGGCATCAAAATAACTGAGCAACTGTGCCATCCGATCCCTCATCTCCTCGACCTCCACGGGACTATAGAAGGATTCGATTACCAGAAACCCTAAACCCCACCGACGGCGCTCAGGATCGTGTGATTTTCTCAGAAAATGTAAAAAAGCACACTGTGGATGAATTCAAAAGCGAAATATAATACCATTTGAGTTGAAGGAGACGAGCTGATCCTCCGACAGATTGCCGACGATCCCCATCGCTTCCCTCGCGATGACTCCGAAGATAATCAATGCAGCCGCGAAGATGAATGGAAAAAAGTTTTGCGGTCAAGCCGAGAATTTTGCACTTTGGAGCGACTAAGCTACATTTTTGTTTTACTTTTTTTTTATTTAATTCAAGAATGAGAAGGAAATTCAACAATAATTCAGCAAAAAATATTACATTTAAACTTAGATCCTTCATTAATTATCCTATTTCATATAGATCATCATGTTCTAGCTTGGGCTTTTTAAAAAAAAAAAACATATTTTAGCTTGGGTTTCACATAATAATGAATTCATTCAATTTTTTTATTTAGTGTAATTACATATTATTAAAATCTAACTATTTTATATATTTAATAATTAAATTTTTAATAATATATATATTAACTACAAAAATTATATAAAAATCACAGCTCGTGCATAACTCAGCCTAGGTCCTATGCCGACGATTGAGTACTGAGCTACTCGATTATTAATCGGATAGTCCGACCTCAAATTACTGTCATTTGGTCTTCTGATTGGACTGTCTAATCGCTTTTCTCAGTCATCTAGTTTTATAAGACTAGACGGTCTAGCTGCACTGTGCGCGTGACTCGATTCCGCGCTCCCATTATTATGCTCTTCGTTATCGGAAACCGATAAGAGATGCTGATTCAATTAACTAAAATGTTTAGGTTTTAGGATTTATTTGTCATGATTCTCAGCAAAGAACATGGCAGTTGACTTTGCGAATGGGTCAGCTTCAGCCGCGCAACTGTAGCGTGCACCTGCGCAGATCCCGTGCTTGCAATTATGATGAGAAAAGTTAGAAACTTGCGCGCCGTCTTCAACTCCCAGATCACTCAAAGAGGAAGAGAAGGCAAACTTGATGAAGCCCAATCGATCTTTCTCACCATGACTTTCCGCGATGTCATCTCCTGGACTGCCATGCTGACTGCCTACGGTGATAATGGCGAGATCTCCAAAGCACGGGAGCTGTTCGACGAAATGCCAAAGAGAAACGCTACTTCATGGAACGCTATGATCTCGGCCTATGCCCGGCACCCAACGTTGCTTTCTGAAGCTTATAAGTTGTTCGCCGGAATGCCCAATAAGAATGCCGTATCCTACGGCGCTATGATCACTGGTTTTGCCAGGGGAGGATTGCTCATGGAAGCGGAGGAAGTTTATAGAAACATGCCCAATGTCTGGCGGGATCCAGTTGGTTCAAATGCACTGATTTGCGGGTATTTGAGAGCTGGAAAATTCGAAAAGGCTGTTCGAGTTTTCAAGGGTATGGCATCGAGGGATGTGTTTACTTGGAGCTCGATGGTTGATGGGTACTGCAAGAATGAGAGAATATTGGAGGCAAGAGAGGTGTTTGAAGCCATGCCCGAGAAGAATGTGGTTTCTTGGACTGCCATGATGAGGGGGTATGTAAAGATTGGCGATTTTGAAGAAGCATTTAGATTGTTCTCGAAAATGAGGAAGGTAAGTGTGAAGGCAAATTCAACAACAATTTCAGTCATTCTTGATGCTTGTACTGAATTGGGTGGAAAAAATGAGGGAATTCAGATTCATGGGCTGGTGATTGCAATGGGTTTTGAGCAGGATACCTTTCTAAGCAATACCATGATTGCCATGTACTCTAGAGCTGATTGCATCTATGCTGCTAGAAGAGTGTTTGATTGTATGAGCAGGAAAGATGTTGTCTCTTGGAACTCGATCATTTCCGGATATGTTGAGCATGATAAGATTGAAGACGCCTATGATCTGTTTGATTCTATGCCTGAAAAGGATGTCGTGTCTTGGACTTCCATGGTGGTGGGTTTCTCGAAAAGGGGCTGGGTAGAAGAGTCGATTAATGTATTTGAAATGATGCCCGAGAAAGACAATGTTGGTTGGACTGCCATAATATCGGGACTTAACGACAATGGAAAGCATGAAATGGCATGCCAGTGGTTCAGCAAAATGGTAAGGGAAGGGATTGAACCAACCAGTGTAGTACTAAGCAGCATGTTAAGTGCCTTGGCAGGCTCAGCTACCTTGAAAAAAGGCATACAGCTTCATGCCTTAATTGTAAAAACGGGTATAGAGTCTGATGTCTTTATCCATAGCTCTTTGATCTCCATGTATTCCAAATGTGGAAATCTCAGTGATGCATATAAGATTTTTTCAAGTAGAAGTACTTCAAACTCAAACCTTGTTTGCATTAACTCGATGATATCCGCATTCGCCCAGCATGGTTTGGCGCATGAAGCGATTGGTTTGTTTAGAAAGATGCAGGAAGATGGGTATGAACCAAACGACATTACATTCCTGGGGATACTTACAGTTTGTTCTCGTGCGGGTTTAGTTGAACAAGGGAATTTTTACTTCAAATCGATGTTGTCAGATTATCAGATTGAGCCAGGGCCTGATCACTACGCCTGCATGGTGGATCTATTCGGAAGATCGGGTCTGCTACATGAAGCCTTGAATTTGATCAAGTCGATTCCCGATGGTCCTAATAAAGCAGCCTGGGGAGCTATTCTTGGTGCAAGTGGGATTCATTCTGATTTTGATCTGGCAGAGTTCGTTGCTCAGCAGTTATTTGAGGAAGAACCTGAAGATGCAACAGCTTACGCAGTTTTATCAAATATTTATGCTGCTGCAGGGCAGAAGGAAGATGAGGAGGCTCTGAGGAAGGAAAAGCGTTTTAAAGGTGTTGTAAAAAATCCAGGTTGTAGTTGGATAGAAATGGATGGGTTTGCTCAACAATGCTGTGCATAATACATAGCTAAATGCAAAAGTTCAAGTTTAAATGGCTAATATCTTCATGCTGATGCCTGAAATACTTTGCCTCAACTCGAGGTTAAATTTTTTAAGTTTGAGTTAACTATCGAGTTGAATTAAGTCTTACATTAATTTTCTTTTATGAAAAGATTTCATGCATGCTATTAAAATTTAATTATTTTATGTATTTGACACTAAAATATTTAATATTACATATTAAAAATTATGGACTCATTTGAGTTGGGTTCTGGGGAGCAGAGCAGACCCAACTCATGCCAGATGGGTTTTAGCTCTCAATCAAGAACTGTAGTTCTAACTGAGTTGTATTAGTTTCAGTTAAAACACAAACTTGACCCGTCATCGAGTTTGATAGGTTAACCTGATATGATTACGTGCGGTTTTGAAATATATATTCTTTGGTTACATTTACCTTGATTCTAGATTTTAGTAGCACAAATATAACTTTCTCTAAATTCAAATTTTTATTATTTACTCATTAATTATATTTTTGGTATAGTTGGTTTAGAATTTACATAGACGAGTTCATGAGTTCTATTCCCATAAACCTCATTTTTTTTTTCAATTCTATCTTTGTTATAAAAAGAATTGAATTTTGAGCTGACTCGACTCAAAATTGGCGAGATCCAATGGTGAACAGTTGCCTTAAAGAAGAACTACTTTCACTCCCGAACCAGCAGCCTTCGTGTCAACCGCGCTTGTCCTTCTCCTTTATCGCTCAGCCAACTATTTAGTTCAAATTTTGTAAATCAAATAATTGAAATTTTGAATCAATTTTGAGTAGAGTTTCTTGTATTTCGAGTTAATTTTAAATTGACTCAAACTCGATTGAAATCCAACTCATTGCCAAACATCAAACAATAGGAGTATGGAGCCATACACAGATGCCAGCTTTGTTACGGGCTCACAAGGCCCTTGGAACTGAAGTGAGAGACTTTCCTATCGAATACCTTATCACTAGAGAAATTAATAAGTGGAGGAGGCAAAGCAGGCGTCGCAGGTCCCTCAAAATTATTTTTTTTTTGAAAGCACCAATTTTGCTTTTCAATACACAAACCGCAAAAATCCTAGGCCATTGTTTTCTTCGCTCTTTCTCTCTCTCTCTCTCTTCTACGAGAGGAAGAAGAGTTCTCCGAGCGCTACGTAATTGTGCAGGTAAGCTCTCTTCTTCTCGCTGAGAATTTGTCGACAACATATAGACTGCCAACAATCCCACCTCTCTGCCCACACTGAAATTAGGGTTCTGGAGGACGAAGCGCAAAGTTCTGGGACTGGGTTTTAGGTTGTTTGAGATTTGAGATTGAACGGTGGGCGAAAGATGCAAACTTTCCCTAATTCTTAGGTTGGTTTAGAGCTCGTTGCGCTGGTTTTCTGTATGTTGAGTTTGGGGTGCTAATTTGGACAATGGGATCTCCTACTTCCCTTGCAACCCTGGGAAGCGTGAGGCTATACCATTCTTCTCACCTAGAATCTCTACCCATGGGCTTGCCCAACCGAAGAATTCGTGCTGTTTCGAGGATAAGTTTGGGTGGCTTTGGTTGGAGGCGGCAATGGTTGTTGGATTCTCCAGGACTTGTCTGCCAGTGCGTGGTTACCACAAATTTAATAGATGAGAAGGGGGTTTCTACTTCGCTTGAATCAGCATATCAAGCTAGTAGTGCTAGCAAAGATGAGGATGCTGATCTAGTTCTCAAGCCTTCCCCAAAACCAGTTTTGAAAGGCCAGCCAAATGGCCTCGTAGCTCCTGTAGATTCTATTCCTTCGTCATCAGGAAGAATTTTTAGTGGCAGCAGGTCGGAAATTCCAGTTGAGGATAGAGAGAAGGTGATACAGTCGTTGGGGGAAGTCTTGGAGAAGGCAGAGAAGCTTGAGACTGCGCGTCCGGTTAAATTAGGTGGTAAAGAGATTAGAAACAATGGTAAACCGAATGGGAATTCTAAGTCTAGTAGGCCTGTAAGCACTAATAACGGTATGCGAAGGTCAAAAACAGTGAAGAGTGTGTGGCGGAAGGGGAACCCTGTGGCCAATGTGCAGAAAGTTGTCATGGATTTGCCGAGGGTCAAGAAAGAAAAAGAGAAAGAACAGAAAGCTCAGATGAAGAAAGCAGAATCCTCAGCTAATGTTTTGAGGCCTCCGAAAACTGTGCCAAAACTACATGCAAAGCCTGCAGTTGCTCCTCCGCCTAAAACTTCTGTTAAGAAACCTCTTCTTGCAAGTGAAAGGAAACCCATTCTCATTGACAAGTTTGCATCCAAAAAACCAGTTGTTGATGCAGTTGCTGTCGAAGCTGTATTGGCAGCCACAAAACCAGCAAAGGGGCCTCCATCATCGAAGCTGTCGAAGTTGAAGGATGAGCGCTGGAAGAAATCAAACATGAGTGGTGGTCCTCGTCGAAGATTGGTGGAGGAAGATGATATTATTGAAGAAGATGATTCGGAGCTTGGTGTTGCTATACCCGGGGTAAGGAAGGGAAGAAAATGGACAAAGGCGAGTCGGAAGGCAGCAAGGCTACAGGCAGCTAAAGCTGCAGCAAAAGCTGCAGCACCTGTGAAACTTGAGATTCTTGAGGTTGGCAAGGGTGGCATGATGGCTGATGAGTTGGCATACAATTTGGCATTAAGTGAAGCAGAAATTCTTAGCTATCTTTATTCGAAGGGGATCAAACCTGATGCAGTGCATACCTTGGACAAAGATATGGTTAAGATGATATGCAAGGAATATGGTGTGGAAGTTATTGAAGAAGATCCAGTTAACTCACAGATGGCAAAGAAGAAGGATATGCTGGAGACGGAGGATTTGGATATGTTGGAAGTAAGGCCTCCAATTATTACTATTATGGGTCATGTAGATCATGGAAAGGTATTATTCTTTATTTCGGTAGTGCTTTCTTTTGGACTATATTGATTAACGTAGATAGATGCGTTTATTCTATCTATTGAAGTTCTTTTTTGTTTTTTGTTGACAGACTACTCTATTGGATTATATTCGCCAGAGCAAGGTGCTTTTATATGCTAGTTGAATTTCATGCTTCCGCTGCAATATAGAAAGTACCTTTGTATTGCTTTAAATGAAACCAATGGAGCCCTCTTTCTTCGGCTTAATTGCTGATATCTCTAGTTATTATTATAGTAATAGTACAACAAAAGAATTTTGCAGGTTGTAGCCTCTGAAGCTGGTGGTATAACTCAAGGCATTGGAGCTTATAAGGTTCAAGTTCCTGTAGATGGAAAACCTCAGTCTTGTGTTTTTCTTGATACACCGGGGCATGAGGTAATGTCATTATGTTTCTGATTTGTTTCAATGCACTTTTAAATTCTGTGTTTTGGATAGTTTTGCACTAGAGACCATATATTTACTGTTTGAGCAAAGTTATTGTGCCTTTTTTGATCATGAAGTCTTAGTAATATGATTTCACAGGTTAAATTGAAAAGAGTTGTAATCTGACTTTCCACAGGCGTTTGGCTCAATGAGAGCTCGTGGAGCTCAAGTGACTGACATAGCCATCATTGTAGTGGCTGCCGATGATGGAGTCCGACCTCAAACCATTGAAGCAATAGCTCACGCTAAAGCTGCTGGAGTGCCTATAATCATAGCGATAAACAAGGCATGATGGTGTTACCAACTTTTATTCTAGATTATTATCGTTCAGTGGGTTATTTAACTTTATCGTCTTCTTAATTCAGATAGACAAGGAAGGAGCTAGCCCAGATAGAGTTATGCAAGAACTTTCACAGGCTGGACTTATGCCAGAAGAATGGGGCGGTGACATCCCCATGGTCAAGGTTACTTCTTAACTTCAAAGTGCATGAGGAGTTGTATCTTAGAAAAATATCATTTTTTATCTTTTTCTCTTCTCGAGACGAATTTTTTTTCTTTCTATTGTATCAACACACAAGGAAAAGATTATTTTGAGGAATTGTTGGATGCACGTTTCTATAAAGGCTTGGTTGTTGTTGTTGTTGTTGTTGTCTTGTTTTTCACTTAGACTGTTTTTGAGGAAGCTGATCTCGTGCTCTTTTTTTCATCAGATTAGTGCTCTTAAAGGTGAAAATGTGGACGAACTACTGGAAACGGTCATGTTAGTTGCTGAGGTGCGAATGAAATTCTTGGGTTACTTGTGTTCTTCTAATTTAAGTAGCTTTGATTTTATGTTTTCAATTGGCCGTCCTCTTTCTTTGTTGAACCTGTATAGTTGCAAGAGTTGAAGGCAAATCCTCAGAGAAAAGCAAAAGGAACTTGCATAGAGGCAGGCCTTGAGAAGTCAAGAGGACCTGTTTCCACACTCATAGTACAAAATGGAACACTCCGAAGAGCTGACATTGTGGTGTGTGGTGAAGCTTTTGGAAAGGTTAGGATTTCTGATATTGTATTTCCTTTTAGAAAACTAAGTTGAATGGTCTTGTAAGGCGATAAACCGAGTTTAGCTAGGGCCTTGTATCATATTTGATTTGGTCATGATCAGGTGCGTGCTTTGTTTGATGATAGAGGGGGCCGTGTTGACCAGGCAGGGCCATCAATGGCTGTGCAGGTATGTATTTCCTCTCTTTCATTATATATCTAGATTCAAATAATAAATTTCTTCTATCCTTCTCCTTAAATTCCATCTACACCTGCAGAAAATGACTAAGAATTTCCAGGATCTTTTGTCATATTAAGCTTATTTTTTAGCATCAGTTATGGAGCATCCTTCATGTGATAATTTTGATTTAAAATATATAATTCAAGACCTTGTTTCTATATATATGAAAAAAATAGTGTGTGAAACTTAGATCTAGATACTGTTCCTTTTCCTGATGAATGATACCTTGACAGTGCAATGAAGAAAAGGATGGTCCATGCTTAGTAATGGGGAGCTGTTTAAATATGTAGTTTAAACGCATCAATCACACTTCTAAGGAAGTCCAAAACTGACTCCAAATTCATACAATAAAACTGGTGGTGATTACCAAGATTTAATTGCTTTTGTGAAATTCAAGATTTAATTGTTTTCATCTTATAGGTGGTTGCTGATATAGTTTAACAGCATTTTGTTACTTGTGCTATAAGATTTTGAACATAAATGCATGTGTGGGCTTGGCAGACTCATTATTATGATTTATTAAATTTTTTCTTATTAATAAATAAGATGTACTAAAATCTCTAAAAAAAGCTATTAATTGAGCTTTTAAAAAGCATCATATCGAGACTTATAATTTGAGCATGTTCATGAATTTCATATGAACAGTTTACAAATATTAATGAAACAAATGCTAGTATGTTCAAACTCATTCAATTACCAATCGAGCTTTCAAAATTATGTTCAAGCTTATTTATTAATATTAACAAACCGAATATGAACAAGCTCTTATCGAACTGAATATCGAACTATTCATCGAATGCTCAGTTCATTTACAGCCCTATCTTAAATAGGTTAAAAGATATATGTGAAATTCATTTGGCATGTATCCATATCCCTTTCTTCATGGAGGAATGTTTGTGCAACAGTTTTGTAGAAATTAAATATATTTGAAGCAAAACTTAGTTTCTAGTACAAGTGGTCGTTTATTAATATCCTGATTAATATCTTCTTGCCTTTCCTGCACCTAGGTTATTGGCCTTAGTGATGTTCCAATTGCTGGTGATGAATTTGAGGTTATTGACTCCCTTGATGTGGCTCGTGAAAGGGCTGAAGCTTGTGCAGAATCATTACGAGCGTCGCGTATATCTGCTAAAGCTGGGGAGACAAAGCTTACGCTTTCTTCCTTAGCTTCTGCAATTTCGTCTGGAAAGAAGTCTGGACTAGATATGCACCAGCTGAACATTATTATGAAGGTTGATGTTCAGGTAACTTATTGATTTTGCTGACGGGTGGCCTTGACTTCATGTTATAAAACAACAGAAGTGTTATATGGAATCGAATGTTGGGGAATAAAGTATTCACTAACAGTCATAACTTCGTGTCATCGATATGAGAATGTTGAGATGCTATATATTTATGTTAATACTACAAGGGACGAGCAAAATGAATTATTTTAGGAAGATGCAAGAGTGACATTTGCTAAATTAAATTATAGAGAACAAACATATGGTCCAGACTAAACTTAGAGTAGAAGATGCACATTAAAATGAGTAGATGATACTTTAGTAAAGAAATGGGAAGGGAAAATAATGGAGCTAAAATTACTTGCTTAGAGGATCTAAAAAAAGATTCGGATTAGAGACTTACACTCGAAGTTGCATCAGAGAGGGCCAATTGGCAAAAAGGTATTTATAAGCCTTAAATGGTTGGGATAAAGTTGTATGATAATGTTGATGAGACTTTACTTGATTTGTAGATAATGTTGCACAAACTTATGACACTACAAATGATAGGGTTCGATTGAAGCAATCAGACAAGCAATCCAAGTACTTCCGCAGGATAATATCACTTTGAAATTCATTCTCCAAGCACCGGGTGATGTAAACACCAGTGATGTTGATCTTGCTGTAGCTGCTGAGGCCATTATATTTGGTTTCAATGTGAAAGCACCGGGTTCAGTTAAGAGCTATGTTGACAAAAAGAATATTGAAATTCGATTGTACAGAGTTATATACGATCTCATTGATGACATGCGCAATGCAATGGAAGGCCTTCTTGAGCCGGTTGAGGTGAGAAATCTTGAGGCATTATCTTACGAAACATTACATTGCAGCTTCAGTCAAGATTTGGAAATTACATTTGAAACTCGAAGTTTTCTTGGTGATCCCTTCAACTTTAGTTGATTATTTGACTTAATTTTTTTGCATCTCAAGTTAAAAACATGTGTAAACATGTGTATTTATACTTGTGCGAAGGGTAATATTTGTATGTATGTATGTATATATGTGGATATATAGAAGATATAATGTGGATGTATAGAAGATATAATGTGTACTTATGCAATGGGAGGTGTATTTGTGGGAGTATACATATTATTTGGGCAAATTAGTCACAAGTTCTTATACTTGTTATTACACTTTGGCCTATATTTTTTGAAATATTACTTAGGTCCCTAACAATTTTTGAAATCCTTTGCTTAGGGCCCTAGGATTTAAAATAAGGACCCAAAAATAAACCAAAATAAAGATTATTGGTTTTAATTAGGGACCTAAGTGAAATATTTCAAACAATATGGACCAAAGTGTAAGTTTAGGTAAATGATAGGGCCCTATCAATAATTTCCTCATTTAATTAATTCTAGAAGAGAGGTTAAATAACTTGAGTTGAATCAACTCGATATAGAATATTTGAATCGAGTCAGATCAAAGATGACTAAAAATGGAGAATTTTTGATTTGTAGTTTATGTTGATTTGCTTGAGCTCGACTCAATACTAGTATTTCTTTGGACAATGCAAGTTCATGTATTAAACTAATTCTACAGGAGCAAATATCCATAGGCGTTGCAAAAGTCCGAGCAACCTTTAGTAGCGGCAGTGGAAGAGTTGCCGGATGCATGGTAAATGAAGGAAAGGTGGTGAAAGGCTGTGGTGTTCATGTTGTCCGGAATGGGAAGACCATTCACACTGGTAAAATCGATTCTCTAAGGCGAGTGAAGGAAGAGGTGAAGGAGGTATGTACCGTAAAGCCTTTTAAAGACTTGAAACACTTGAAACATTGATTTTTTAAAATAGTTTCAACATTATCAAATATGAAGAGCAATGAACTAAATTGGGTTAGGCGATATTTGGTTCAATATTATTTTGATGTTATGTCATATTATTTGGAGAAATTAATTGTTTGGTTTATGACATGTTTAAATAATATTATAAAAATTTACAAGGTTAAAGTGACATCTAGATGTATTTTGAGTGACATGATATGTGGGAATAGCAGAGTTTTCTAAGCCTTTTGCATTCTATTGATTGATTTAGTACATAATCTTGTTAATTTTTAAATTCCAAACGAACATCTAGTAGATATGGATCATGAGTTCATTAGATTTTCACTCTCCTAAATGTTGCAATTCTGTGTATTTACTGGTGGTTGCAATATATGAACCGACTGAACCAAACAAACCTGGCCAAAAATTTCAGGTCAATGTCAGCTGAAAATTTTTTTGAGCTGAGTTTGAGTAATAAATTTTGACCACTTCATGAAGAGGGTTTTGTTCAGGTTTGCACATCTTCGAGTTGGGCTATCTTTTGGGTTGACTCGAGCTACTAACAACTTTAAATCTATAACAAGTTGGATTTACGGGCTGACTTAAAGTGGACTCTTGTCTAGTTCAAGTTGAACTCGGTTCGTAAATTTTGAATTGTTTATTAAATGGGTTGGATTTGAGTGGAGGTAATCGGGTCAAGTGAAATCATGACAATGAATCATAGTCCTTACTTTTTGCCACTCCTAGTATAAAATCATGACCACACGACAACCTAATTTTTCCAGGTGAGTGCCGGTCTGGAATGTGGTGTTGGCGTCGACAGTTTCATGGATTGGGTGGCCGGAGATACAATTGAGGCCTTTGAAACTGTAAAGAAGAAGCGAACGCTGGAAGAGGCATCTGCATCAGTAGCAGCTGCATTGGCAGGTGCAGGGGTCGACTGGTGAGAATGTTGAAGGTGAGAAAATATGTTTCTGCGGCAGCCAGTATTTTTGGTGTGTGTGTTAATGAGAAAAGCTGGAGCTGGTGAGCTGGTGGATCATTGCCTGGGTGCACTATAAAATATTATTCACATTAAATTGCTAGGTCAGTGTAGCAGTCCACCTGGAAAATTTCTTTTACATGTTTTGATTTCATGTTTTATATGCTCTGTAATTAAATATTGTTCAGTCACAACTATCATCTTGCATGCCTTATAGTTTTGTAGGGGAATGCAATTCATTTAACACCTCTAAAGAGATAGTGGTATTCCAGTTTACAATGATTATAATTTTTCCAGCTAGAATTGGGTTTTGTTCTGATCTTGTTTTTGGTTTATTCAATCAAATACTAAATTTCAAATACATCTTGCAAGAAGTTCAATATAAAAAATTATGACATTAGCCTCAATAAACTGAATGCCTTCGACTGAGACCTATCTGCTTCATTCTCGAGTGGATGAGAAGGAAGGAGTCTTTTGCTAGACTAGCTACTGAGCTGACTCAAGGAAGCTTGAAAGATAGGGCTGAAAGAGCTACATAAACTCGAGCTGAGGCTCTAATATCAGTGTAAAAAACTAATTTATTATAAGTCCCACATATGCCTTATAGTAAAAATGTCATGTCATTTAAATCTGATTTTAAACTAACTTGACTTCTAGAAATAGAAGAAAATTTCTTTTCAGTAATTCATATTTTGGGAGTTTGGTGTGAAATTTGAAGCACATGATTTTGTTTGGGGGGAAAAGGGGGTTAAGCCATGAGTGAAATGTCAAGTTTCTTCCACGCCTTCAGAATTATTATTTTTTGTTCAATCTGAGGTTGATTGTCAATAATCTAAGTTGCCACATTGTGAATTAAAGATCCAAGTGCAACTCAAATCAGTTGGGATCAATCCATAACCCAATTGATTAGGGATGATTTCATAATTTCAAGAACTGGAAGTCAACCTGGTTGCATTTGTTTCTGATTGGGGTTCAGTTACTGAGCTTTCAACTATAGAAATAGCATTTTGATTAGAGGTTCTTCACTCAATTTTAGTTTAACAAGAAAATTGAAAGTCACTTCAACAAAAGATATAGTAAAAAGCCCAGTCCTCTGCATCTTAAACCATTAAACCGGTTTAGGTCAGTTTCAATCTACTTGACTACTAGAATCGATAATCAAACCGAGTCACTTGGTTCCGATTATCTTAGAATCAAAATTAAACTGAATCAAATCTGGCTTTGGTCGAATCTTGATTTTTTCAAGTACTTTGGCGCATCCCTCTTGTCACCGAAAATACTATTTGTTGTGCAGGTCCTAAATTGTACATAGATTGGTGATTGTGCTTTAAATATGCTTTGAATATAATCTTGTAGAATAAGTCTTATTATTATTATTAGAATAAACAATAATAAGACCATACTATTATAACTACTTTGCTAATTGTGTAATTGATGCATAAATCAAACCTCAACAGCTAGAATACATTGAATACATTGGGTAATGGGGAATGGAATATACATGATTTAGCAAACTACAAGAAAAGATGTTTGGTGATTTAGTTAACACAGAATGCATTCTTGTTCTAATATTAAAACCCAAAGTTTCGTTATCTCCCTTCGCGTTCTTCTGTTGGCCTGATAACATCTTGCAGTCCTGCTGACAAACTGCTGTAGAACTGGAAGTTTATAGCAAAAAAATCTTAAATAAATTAGAACAGGCAAATATAGAGGATAACTAATCCCGAATGAGTTGGGATTGATTATAGTATTAGTCTTTGGGTGCAACTGAAACGAGATTACAAAACTAGTAAATAGCTTGAGAATTGGACAGAATATTTCCATACCTTGTTAAATTCAAGGGTATCACCAGCGGATTTGTGAAGCTCCACCAGATGCAGAGATGAGGACAGTTCAAAAACCTTTTTTGTTTATGAATAGAAAGTCAGTCTCAGAGTTAATCTTTACCTTAGGGTAAACGCTTAGAAGGAGGTTATTACCTCTGTTGCAATATATAACTGGCCTTTCCTTCCAGTTTTTTCTCCTTGTAAATTTAGCTGAAAAGTACTCAGTTTGTTGAGTTCTAGACAGGATTAAGTGGACAAACAAGATTGAACCACTATACAGCAGAACAAAAGATAATGATCTGTGGTGATAACCTTGAATGCTTTTTTAATAATCTCTATGAGAAGCATGCACAAAAATGGTTTCGTCGGGGAAGAAGTCTGATTAATATAAATAAAAGGAAATAGAAAAGGTATCTACCAATCACCTTATATTTTTGTTTCTGAACTTTGAATCCCAAAGAAATGGCTGCTTCAGCAATTTTAGAAAGTATCTTATCTGCAGGTAGTTTTGATGCAAACCTTTTTTCCCTTTTAATCAAACCCTGTTTGGATAGTATTCATTAGATAGCTGACTCCGTGATTTTCGTATGTAAAATCTCTACACATCCTGGAACTGAGGGCACAGAGCAACTACAGTAAGTGTAATTTGTTCAAAAGATAAATGCATGAACTTCAGATATGAGATTTTTAAAAGCATGCAAAATTATCCATAAATATAAAATTACAGCATTCTTTCTTTCATATCTTTACATGTGTGTTTTGCTTAGATAAATTCATTAAAATAACAATAGGAAGATGCATATTAATTACAAAACCTATAAATGGAATCTTGTTTATATTTGTCTTTTCCTAAGTTTACTATATGATTAATTACTCTTTCGTTATTATATCTTATCGGAATATGCCTGCATATGCTGGAATGCTTTATATGTTATGGTTACATTCATTCCACATTGAAAATTTGATTCATAACCTATTCGTCTAATTTCTATGTAGTTTTCAGGACTTATTTAAAATTCCTTTATATATCTTTTATTTTTTGCTTGCTTGTCATAGATCAGCCTTTTACTTAAAAGTATTATTCATATCATGAAATCGTTTTTTAGTCTATATCATATGTTGGATGGTTTTCAAGGATATTTAAGTCATATTCAACTGCATCTTCATTAAAATTTGAAATCTTATGCTATGGATTTTTTTGTTCGTGTTTCATGTATTTTTGAAGTTTATTGCATTTCGCTAGATTATCACCATAGGAAAACCCAACATATCAAATTATGCCTGCATCAAACTTTGTCAACCAAAGGTTGGTAAGTGATACATAATATTTTTGAGTCCAAAAGGCATCATGTATTTTTGACGTGCCCCTATTATGTTGCAGTTATAAGGAGATCTTCGAGGCCAAAAGTGATAGGAATTTGAGGCAGTAAGGGACATCTAAACGCATGCTACTTGTACATGCGACACTGGTGTAGTACCCTATGTCTGGGTCAATGGTAAAGATAATGCTAACGCTATTTAAGCTAAACTCGGTCAAACAAGTTTGAGTAGGGCTTGGGAACCCCCTTGCTTCAAGAGGGAACTTGCCTTTGAGTGTGTGTACTTGCTTTTTGAGAGTTGTATGTACATTGTCGAAAGTGATAGGCCCAAATTGAAAGAATAGGTTCTTTGACATCGTCCTCGTTCGGATCCTCATCCTACTATTGAGTGGAAACAATCATTAGTTGGGGGAAGCTCGTTGGTCATAGAACTTGGAGTGAGCAGTTCCAACATCGAGGGGAGATAAACGCCATCAGCTCTTTCTAGGTGGATATGGTTTTTTGGAAAGACCGAAAATGTTGGTCAATTAAAGGGGTGAAGACTATCATAATTGTGTCAATTTCAACTGTATTATGTGGCAAGGGGTCTGGTCATCCCCGAGCCATCCGGCGGGATTCGTGGTGCATCAATGCGGCGTTGTTGATTCAGCACAATGTTGAAAGTTTGGTTTTTCCTTCAAAGATTTTGCTGATTTTATTGCCGACAATGCTCTTAAAGGTGGCTTGTGTCCATCAATTCGTCAGGGATCACCTTCAGATAGTGGCACTCCTCTGTGCGGTGGCCCTGGCATGAAGATGGGCAGTATGGGCTAAGGAGAAAATTGTAGCGTCCTTTTGTGTAGCTATGACATGCCTAAAATTGGACGTGTGAGTTGGTGCATCATTGTAGGAGATAGAGTCCTTGTTTGATTTCAACTGAGTTGCTCCGTCAGAACTTGGGAGTGCTCTTTTGCGAGCAACCTTGGGGAGACTCTCAGTGAGAGGATCCATATGGTTTGCACTTGGAAGTATTGCAACTCTTGTCATTGATGAATTCTTAGGTTCAACTAATAAGCTCAAGGATTCTTCCAGCTTCTTTCCTTGTAATGGAACAGAGGAAAGGCCTTGGTTGGAGGCCTTGGAGAGGGGTTGCAATCGCCGCATCTTGCTTGGCACTCCTCTTTTTGGCGTAGCTTTTCTAGAATTGGTCAATGAATGACCAAGGGTAGTCACTAGGTTTCTAGAGGATGTTGAACAATGCTAAAGTTATCTAGTTTGGGTTTTTATAAGCAGCAAAATAAAGTGATTAATCTCCTATGAGTCCCGGCATAACTGTAGAAATGCCCGAAGGAAATAAGTGAACCATTTTTGTACCACTTCGTTTTAGGTCTTCATGATGAGATGGCACTTATTTCCATCACTTAGCCTATAAAATGAGACCTCCATCTCAGAAACTTTAGCGTGCCCCTCAGCATCTGAGGGCCCTTTGTGTTTAGGGAGCTGGGGGGAGCCAAGAGACTAAAATCTTTTTAGAGAAAGGGGAATTTTCACTAATGATATTTATTTTGTCAACCATCTACTAGGTATACTGAGTTTCGTTGTCCTCGGAATGATAGGATGCCACATGAGCAATGCTTAGAACTAATTGCTAGCTGGAGGAGGAAGAGATGGTGCCATCAACGATTGTCCTACAATCGATGTAAGTAGGATATATAGAAGGAACTATGGTGGAATATATGACGGTACAGATGGTGGTATGTATGAGGGAGCCCACACATCCAAGTGTGTTGCAACTTCTTCCACTTAGACAGAAGTTTGAGGATAAGAGGATGACATAGCTTCTTGATTGTGTGGAGCGGTGCTTTCCTCTTTGCCAACATCTAGATTGTTGATGGTCTATGACCTTGCTACATGCTACTTCAAAAGTATCCTCCAATTATTGGGAGGTCTCAATAAGAGTACCAAAAAAGTCTTGATGCGCGATTTCATCTTACCAAGGGAACCTTGGTTCAATTGTAAATGGAATGGTCTCTTGAATAGTTTTTCTATACTATGAAGAGCGTGAGGTCAATCGGAAGAGGGAAATAGAGGATGATAAAAGAAAATAGTGATATGAGATAGATGATGCACGAGAACACTAGAACTAAAAAAAAAACATATTGCCTGGTTGCAACGACTCAAAGGAGTAGCACTATGATAGAGTATGTACACGAATTTGAATACAATAAGAATCTCTCTTCCTCTCCATAGAAGGAAATGTTATATGAATTTATAGGCCCACTATGTAACTTCACCTAGGATGATTCTCCACTCCTTCATGTATGAGGTCATGAAAGTGGGAGCTAGTCCACATGGTATTCATCTAAAAGAAGATGTTGAGTCAGTTGAGTGAAATTAATGTAGTTAAGGTCATTACTCTCATATAGTGTGTTCTGTGATTATGATGAAGTCCATTGACCAAGGCTGGTATGATCTATCGAAGATGGATATTTGACCATAGTCAAGGGTTCGATCGTTCTTGTTGATAGTGACTAAGCATTGGGGTGTCATTTGGCCCATTATCGACTTGTATCTTTCTGATACTTTTTGATGGGATGCCTTTTAAGGAAACACGTATGGTCCAGATGCAAAAGGCTAATTTCAGGGGTAATACTAAGGGAAAGCTCATGCTAATAACATTAGATTTAAAATGCAGTAACACACGAGTTTTAAGAAAGGAGAGTATTCTAACAATAATTCCTCCTTTTCTCTTTTTCCCTCCAGCATTAAAAATGCAAGTTACAATAAATAAAATTTAGATTTTTTTCATTATTCCTCTCCCTCTTTTACTAAAAGTATAGTTTATAGACTATAATTTAACGTATCATGTCCAACAAGTCCTCTCACCCTAAAAAAAATAATGAAATATAATATGAGTTTATTTTTTCTCCCTTCCCTCCTCACCGATGGGGTGAACTATAAAGCACAAGCTTTAAAGTATAATCTCTCTCTTGCTCCCTTCTTCCATCACTAGAAGCGTGAGCTATAACCAAAAATGTGAATTAAGAACTAAGAGATTGAGACAAAATACAGCCAAGAATTTAACTTACCAATGGTTTCTCGAAGAGTATGCTGAGATCAAGCCCTTGGGAAGTGGAAATAAGCTCAAAAGCATTCATTAAAGCTGGCCTTTCTTCATAGTTCTCTAACGCAAAATTCGTTAAATCCTGCGTGTAGTAAAAGATTAGGTTCACATAAGAGCTGACATTGTGAGGGACTTGGTATAGAAGGCTAAGTAGTATGTGTTACCTTAAATTCACTGATACTGGCTTGCATATCATCAAAACTAACCTCTGGTGTGCGAAAAATGGGCGGCTTGAATTCTTTTTTAAACCATGGATTTTCAATAACTTCAGCAACAGAAATGCGCTGCAAAATGTCAAAAAAGAAGTATTACATGTAATCTAAATCAAGTCAATCTGTCACTTCAATGTATTGCAGACTATTCGTCAAGAATGTAATCATAATTCGTACATATTCCGCAATCATAATTACCAAAAGCCATCACTAATTATCTGGATTCGGCTTTATGATCATTTTATATATCTTTCATCTAAAAGATTAAATATGGTGATATTGGGAGCACTTACAGTGTAAGGATTTGGGTCTAAAATTCTTTTAATGAGCTTTCTGGCACTTGCCGAGAACCAAGAAGGACAAGTGAAATCCGCTTTGAAGATCTGCAATAATCAATCTTGATAGCATTGTTAATAGTTCTAGAATGAATGTGGTCTGGGTAGCAAACTTAAGAACCCTATGCTTTGATTGCACAAGAAATGCAAAACTTATCTCACCTTTCTATAGAGAGACATTAGGTTGGATTCTTCAAAAGGTAAATATCCAGCCATGAGGACAAAAAGGATCACTCCACATGACCACAGATCTGCCTTCGCTCCATTATACCCTCTATTGCTAATGACCTAAATAAAATCCTAACATCATAAATAAGAAGGATAGTGTGTAGGAACAGGAAAAAAAGGGAATTTACATGCATGCTGAAATAAGCTTTCCTGTTTACATATTAAGCATCACATTGTACATACTTAAAAACACATAAGTATTGTGCTGTGCACTTAAATTTGTAACCCAGGTTATGATGACAGATGTGTGTTGAGGTAGTAATGTCTCCGGAAACAAGTTGAAGCCAATAGACAAGTAATGGAGAAGTTCTAACAAAAAAGCCTCATATTAACGCCTCAAGTTGTTGATTATCTAATGTGGTAAAATTTTCATGTGCACTTCAACAATCTCTCTATTTCATAAGATAGTCTGGATTCTACTTCCCCTCAAGTGAGTCATGTTTAACCCATCAAGTACATGCCATTAAGAGATAACTCAACTACCTAGGATAGTGGTAGTCACCCACTATTGGAATTTTTATTCAACCGTAGTGGATAGGACAACACCCATGGTCCATAGGAGCCTAATGACTTATATGAACCACTTGATTCCTGCCGAACTTCTTGCTAGGTAAGTAATACTTTGGGGAACCAAGTTGAACTCAATAGACAAGTGATGGACACCTAACCTAAAAGCTCGGGCCAATAATTAAGGACCAACACTAGTCTTTCAACACTCTGACTTCTTGTTGATCATACAATGTGAGAGAACTTGGTGTATCCCAATAGTGTAGTTGTTTAGATCTAAAAAAATTACATACATAGCAATAACTTGAATATTTCACGCATCACATTATTTGAACGATGCAAGAAAAATGATTGTGATCCACAATAAAACTCAATGTTGAAATCATATATTGTAGGCATCTTAAGTGTGTATTAGATTCTGTTATTTGGATAGTTAATATGAAGCAATAAGGTTTATTTATGGTATGTGAATCCTCAAAAAATAACTGGTAATAAGTACCTAAAGACATCATTTTCAACTAAGCATCAAACTTACCTCTGGAGCAACATAGTTTGGAGTACCACATGTTGTGTAGAGTAATCCGTCCCCCTGAATAGTTGAAAGCACTAGTATACAAATACCATTTTATTGGAAAGAGACGATTAACTTTGCAGAGATATTAACAAATATGACAAGTTAAATAATAATCAAGAAGGCTATCATTAGTTACATATTTTAGGAAGAGTTGTATGCATGATACTATTTTAAACTGTTTTTAGCATATTAAACATCCAAATCATCTGAAAAACTACTAGTAGCATAGATTATACACTATCATTACTTCTGAAGATCTAAATTAACCCATCTTTCCATCTTGGTTAATTTTAAGCAATGCATTATTCATTCCTCCATTTACAAACACAACTCTCTTTAGTAATGGAGCATAACCTGCACAAAAAAGTCTTTTTGTTCACATCCATTACACTTATTTTTGGAGAGTATGAAATATTTTGAGTAGCAATTACAAAGTAACTACATGTCCGATATGTGTTGTTTATAAATTTTCAATCTATTTAACGTAAATACAAAGATTTGAGCGCCTACTATGTACATCGAACTTCATTTTATATCATGCATGTGGCATTGAAATTAAGATGTTGAAAGGGACATAACTTGTTATACTATGCATAGTTTGATAAAACTTACTCTTTCTTGTTGAGGTAGTGCACTAAGTCCAAAATCAGACACTTTTAAGACTCCATTTGAATCCAATAACAAGTTCTCCAGCTGCCAAAACCAAAGAGCTGAAATAATTACCAATATTCTAGAATTTGGAAACACGCATAATAGGAGCATTGACTGAACTGTTCTCACCTTTAAATCCCTATGGAACACACCTCTGCTATGGCAGTAATCAACAGCACTAATTAATTGCTGAAAGTATTTTCTGGCTTCATTCTCCTGCATCCTTCCATGGAGAGCCTTTTAAAAGCACATTTGACCTTGTTAAAATTGCATATTCTGCTACCACACATTAAAGGCAGCGTCTGGTTCAATTAATATAACATAGATATTTATGTTATTTAAACATTAATATTACCTAGATGTTTATATTACTAAATAATTTTTATTTGACGAGAACAATGCCATAATAATATTGTAGACATAATAAGTGTTAATTATTATTGGAAGTCAATAATCCCAAAGTAATGTATCTTTAAAATCGCAGACTCCAATTTCTCTGCTATGAAATAAGATCCTCACCTCCTTTACTTTAGATTCTCCTGTTTCTCTGTTGTCGTTGATCTATTCATGGGAGAGATGACATCTAGTTGTCACTCAATTTTGTATAACATCTAAATATTATCTAGAATGGTAATTTTATAATTTTTTATAATATTATTTAAAAATATTATTAAATTAAATAATTATTTTCTCTAAATAATATGATATAATATCACAATAACATTGAATTAAATGTTGCCTAAATAAGATAAATACTTACAACTTTGTCAAAAAGTTGACCACCAGCCATGTACTCCAAAACAATGTATATCCTTGTCTTACTAGCCATCACCTAGAACCAAAATGATCATATCAACTGATAAACAATTTGTACATAAAACTAATAACTCATGCAGCTATTAAAAAAATGGGATATTTACATATTAGCCTTAAAATATGAATAAATTACATCTTGACACTCCTAATCTGATTATTTGCAAGCTGGCCACAAAGTAAATATTAAAATTATGCATTGGCCACCTTAGTTGAACTAGCTAAACACATGTAGTTTGGATTAAGACTTTTTTGTTGTTGTTGTTGTTGTTGACAGCCACCTTATATGACATCCAAAGTAAAATCTTGGATTGAAAAGAAATTTTTTATTTCTTTAAATTCTTTATTGTAATTTTTATAATACCCTTGATTGCAATTTTGATTAACAAATAATTTCTCGACCACCCATCATTTTATTTCATTGATAAAGGATAAGGGACCTGGTTACAATTATTTTGTCTTTTATGATTTACTTGAAAGGAAAAAAAAAATTATAAACCCCTAGTTGTTATTTTTCAAAAATAAAATATTTTCTATCAGTTTCTCTACCAAAATAAATTTAATAAATTGGATTAAATACTTAGCGATCTTCTAATATCAGTTAACCACCCAATAAATTTATTTTTGTCATTTTCTCCTATATAAAGCCCTTTACTTATCTTAGTAATATCTTCTCATCTTCAAAATCATTCATAAAGATGAGTCAAGTAAGTGATTATGCTTTTATATCAAGTTAATTTTGAAGTTGAAATATTTGTTCGATACTAATTGTAATTATAATTACAAGTTTCAAGTTATTTGAATTTGACATATATAAACTAAGATGGTTACTAAAGGCTTGTTACATAAATATTTTAATAAACTTTAAATTATTATTTAAAATAAAATTTAAATGTATATCAGGTTTCGTTAAAATAAAAAAATTAAAAAGAAAAATTATAAATTAGTATCTATTATATAGTTAGATTATTGGATATATATGTAAATATGTTAAATGTTATATTAAACCAAAAATATTTATAAAGTTAAAAACAGCACTGTAATAAATGTTGAATTTTATATAAACATTACAAATTAATAATCATAACTATAATTTTTGTAAATTTACTCTACAATTTACTGCATAATCTAGGCATAGGATATTTATGTAAATATGCTTAAAGTTAAATCAAATAAAACATTTCTCTATATTATTAATCCCTTAACACCAGCAACAATTAATGAGTTTTTAATAAATAATTATATTTAAGTCCATTAAAATTTTATAGTTCAGTTTTAAATCCAATTTAATAAATAAACTATTATATAAAAAAATAAGTTCTCAGGCTCTTTAGTATGAATAATATTTGAATGTTAATTTGAGTAGCTTGTTTTTTACCTTTAGGGCAAATTGTGATATTCTGTATCGGGATCTTGATTTTTAGAAGTTAAGATTTCAGATGCCTCAACATCATTGAGAGGTTATACTTTTAATATAATTTGAGGAAAAGATGTTATTTTGAATTTGTGTAATATACTTCTTGTGTGAATTGAACTATCTGAACTATAAAAAGATTCATCTGAAATTTTCTAAATTTTTTTTGTTATATATATTTACTCTGAAGGGTAACTGATAGAGAGTTATTTTATAAAACTGTAGTAAGACCAGCGATGATATATAGTGCTGAATGCTAGCCTGCAAAGAGGAAACATACAAATAAAATAAATGTTGCAGAAATGAGAATGTTAAGGTGGATGTGTGGATATACACGAAAGGATAGAATGAGAAATGAATATATCCGAAAGAAAGTTGGTGCTGCACCAATTGAGGATAAACTTAGAGAAAGTCGACTTAGATGGTTTGGACATCTAAATCGTAGGCCGATTGAAGCTCCAGTTAGAAAAATTGAGTTATTTGATTTTGTCCATGTACAAAGAGGAAGAGGGAGACCAAAAAGACATGGCAAGAAACTATAAGGAGTGATCTTAGTTACTTAGATTTAGATAAGAATTTGGTAACTGATAGAGCGCAATGGAAACAAAAAATTCATGTAGCCGACCCCACCTAGTGGGATTAAGGTTTGGTTGTTGTTGTTGTTGTTGTTGTTGTTGTTGTTTATATTTACTCTGATGGTAACTACTTACTAGCTGTCATCAACTAACCTATTTGTTTGATAATCTCAAACTTTAAAAAAAATCAAGGATAGGATGGACTCACTTAGGACCCAGTGGCATGCTTTAGCTCTTTGTTATCAGTTTGCTATTTGTACTTTAATTTAGTGTGAGTTTATAACAAGGTCTTAGAAGACCATGCACCACTTGTACCCGTAATATAGATATCTGTATTTCTATTTTAATTATTGTTTGGAGATTTTCACGCATCAATCTAAATTTCCCAAGTATTACAAAGAGATTCGGATTAGGGTGTGGCACCTTAGTTAAACTTTGCTCGATATACTTCATGGTGCTCTCATAATTTACAAAGCACATCATTTGCCCCTTTATCACTAACGAAAACTATATTAATTAAATTGTTTGACCTATTTCTATATGATGAATGATGTCGATCACATCTAATCAATCTACCAGATGTTTTGTTGCTTTCAAAAAGGGTTAATATTTCCAAATCAGTAAATTTCTAGAAACAAAATACCAAAATAATTGGTTAACTAAGGCGGCTAGGATATGACATACTTATTTCATGGCCAGTATGGGAGCGGGGAATGTCTTGTCATGATGTAATTCCCCTTAAAATAATAATTTTAGGGTCATAAATATAGATATTAATCTGTCTAGACATGAAAATCACATACTCAATGATCACATGAAATCAGATATTTTTAAAACGAAGCATCAGCTATTGTTTGGATGTAAAAAATCTAAAAAGAATAAAGCAGATATATGCCAAAATTAAAGCAAAGTAAAGTTTATCATGAATGAAATGTTTGCACGTTAATGCATTCATATTCAATGTATCTGTAATATTTGAGAGATTATATGTTAGAAACCATCAGCCACACCACTACAATATATTCTCAAATCTTAAATAACCAGCTCCAAATGTTTCTAGTCACTGAAAGCTTACCTCATGCATCCGGATGATGTTAGGGTGTTTAACCAATGTCATAGTTGAAATTTCACGTTTGATCTGCGGTTATAAAAATACACAATCTATTAAACCAATGGACCTCTGACCTCAAGATTCTGAAGATAATTTACCATCAATATATATACATGTATATTTATTTACATACATAAGTACAATATACTTATGTAAATATAACAGTTGTATGTCTCAATTTAAGAAATACAATAATAATAATAACTAAGCCTTTATCCTACTAAGTAAAGTCTGCTATATGAATCATTTATTTTCTAATTTAAGAAATATGACAAAAAATCTAGACATATAGTAGTGTTCTTTCTAAATGTATATAATATTTCACTTTCATAAATTTATAGAGTATCATCATATCCCTCTCAAGAAAGAAAAGAGAAAAAAATATTACGAGAATCACATCAGTATTAGATGTAAAATCAAAAAATTGAGAATTTAAGCAAAACGTTCAAATTTCATTAAGAACAGTATTGAAATCCAAGTCAAACTATATAGATCAATTAAAAAGAAGGATCAAAGTTTTAAAATATCCCAACTTCCTGTAGAATTGAGTTATATTTTTGTTCCAGGGGTAATTTCAAGATGTCCCTATTTGAACTAGTAAGTGTCCATATCATGTCATCTATTTCTTATAACTAAGCAAAAATGAGTAAGTTGTTTACAACCCCAGTGAAATTGAAATTTAATAGATAAAGCCAGAAAGTATAGATACAGAGCAGCATGCTTTCTTATGCCATGAAATATCAATCGTATTATTTGCTTTCATGCTAGCTACGACCTCATTCCTTTCAAAAAAGGAAAAAAGAAAAAAGTTTATAAGGACTACATCTATCTCAGATATAACTGAAATAAAAATGTAAGTGAAATACATAACAAATTTGAACTGCAAAGTAAAATTTTTAAATTTCATTGGAAACAATACCAAAATCCAGGTCACTATCAAAAAGTAAATCAGATACTATATTTCAATACTAGCTGTTAGCACTAAAATGCTTTTTAAGAAGCATTTAAATACTAATAACAAATACTACCAAAACAGATCAATATTCTATTGTCTTAGCCAATTTACCTTATAAAGTTCAAGTGCTATTAACTAATAATATAGTATAACACCTATACTACCAAACAAATATTGTTTTATTAGTGTTAGTTAATAGTGCTGGAATAATTTTTAAATGAACTTGGCTATTAGTAACTACTATTGCGGGATAGTACATGAATGATCGTAGAAAATACTAATAGTAATTACAAGATGCATTGGTTTTGATAACTTTAGTTTAAAAAAGAAGGTATTTATTCAAAATAAGTTTTAAAAATTATTTGAGTGTTATTTGCTAATATTGTATAATAGTATTTGTTTATAGCATGGATAGTATTCCACAATATTATTTAACGGTACCCAAATATTTTTAATAAGGTAAATTAGAAATAGATCTCTAATGTTTTTGTTTGTAAGGTTAAATTTAAGAAGGTTAAAATTAAATTTGGATGAAAATATTTTTTTATTGAAAGTTGTGAATGATGTGAAATAAAGTTAGTTATTATGTTGGGATATGTGAGGGATGTGATATAAAGTTAGTTATTATGTTGGAATATGTGAGGGATGTGATATAAGTTAGTTATTATTCTAATAATATGTGTAGGATGTGAAATAAATTTAATTTTTAATATTAAATTTTATGTGTGGTGTGATATGCCTGGTTAAAATTAAACCAGGTTAATTTTAAACTCCTAAACAAACGGGGAAAAGTCTTAAGTTTTCTGCTGGCTGGTCCATAGATTATAAGTCATAATACTTAGATCTCCAATGTCTTAAAGTTTTTGTATATTGCTTTACAAATTTTGAATAATGACACTTAAATCTCTAAGGTTGATTTATTGCAACGTGATCCCTTCGGTCACTTATTAGTGTTAAATTCAACTTAGATCATGCATATAAAATGTTAAAATTTAAAGAAATCAAATGGCAACAGATCGTCAAACTCGAGCACATAAATGCCCACAATTTGTGAACCAAAGTGTAAAAATCCTAAAATCTTAGAAATCTAAGTGATATGATTCAAAATTTATGAACCAACATGAAAAAGTTCTAGGACATTAGGGATCTAAATGTCATTTACCCTTTTTAATAATATTAGAATACTATTGCCAATATTGTATATAATATACTTTATAGTCAATATATAATAGTATCTGTTTGACAGTATGAATATTATTTCATTGAGAAATAAGAACTTTTAGCAAAATAGCTGAGTATCGATAACGATTTTTTTTTTTAAATAAGCATAATTAATTAATAAATTTAATTTAATTTAAAAAATTTAACAAAATGAGTATTTTCTGATGCTATTAATTCTGTACCGCCAAGATAAGAAGTCTCCTGTTTAACGGGTGACTTCTGTATTTATTATTTTTTAAATTATAGTTTTATTTAATTATTTAAATATATTTTTAGAACACTTTACTAATTAATTACAACAAATTTTTTAAATGCTAATTTTTCGAGAGAGTTACTTAAATTTTTCACACAATTTTTTATCATATTTGATTTTGCTTTATTATTATTAACTTTTATATCTTTAATTTTTCAACTTGTCTGCTTTGTTTCATTGAGAAATATTTTTAACAAATTTGTATTGTAGGAGTTTAGAAAACTTTTAAATTTTTTTTTTTTGATTGCTGATTTTAAACTAAAATTTAAATATATAAAATAAAAATATCTCATAAAATAAAAATATAATTAAAAAATAAAATAAGAAAATTTTAATTATTTTATTGTTATGTAGGCTTTAAAATAAAAATAAAATCAAAATTTATTTTTAAAAATTTAAAAATTTATTATGATAATAAGAAAATATTAAAAAACATATCTGCTTACCTAATTTTTTCAAAACTTATATTTAATTTTAAATAATAATTTTAAAAATTAATTATATGTATATATATAAGCCTATTAAATGCCAATTTTTCGAGAAATTTAATTAATTTATGTTATTTCTTAAAATTATTATTTACAATTGAATATAATTTTTTAAGAATTTTTTTTTTTTGATAAATAATTTTTAAGAAAATTAAGTAGGTTAATATGTTTTATAATATTTTTTATTTTAATAATAAATTTTAAAATTTTTTGAGGGCTTAATTAAATAAGCATATTAAATTAATTTTCTTGATAAATTAGCATTCATTATTTTGTTCTGTAATTATAAAAAAATGTTTCAAAAATATATTCAAATAATTAAATAAAATTATAATTTTAAAAAAATATTAAAAATAAAAGTCGCTCATACGACAGGTGATTGCGATTTCGCCAGTGACACGGGAGATTTCTTGTGTTGACAGTGCCAACTTAGCGGCGTTCGAAACATTTTTCATTTATTAATTTTTTAAAATTCATTTAATTTAATAATTAATTATACTTATTTTAAAAAAATCATCATCTACTAAGAACAAATATAATAAATAGTAATTTTGAGTACTATTAATTTTGAGTACTATTATTAATTTTCGGCTAAATAAAGAGAATCGCGGCTGGTCCGAAAACCAAGAGACAATGCTTGAAAAATCCAGGGAGAAAGAAGACGATAAGCCAAGCATCAGACCTGGGCGATCATGGCGGGACGAAGAACCCTCTCCTTGTCGAGGATCTTGATGGCGACGCCCTCTCCCGTTTCCACATTGTGCGCGAATCTGACCTTCGCGAAAGTCCCCTTGCCCAAAACCCTTCCCAGCTCGTATCTCCCCACCCTCGTCCTCAATCCACGGCTCATGGCCAGGATCTCCCCCACCCCTAATCCCCTCCGTATTCTCTCCGATTCGCTCCTCTAAGACCTCTTCCAGCTCCACTAAAAACCCTAGAAAGCTCGATCCCTAGGCGGCATCGAGAAACCAGAGGGAATAGCTACATACATTTATCTCTCTCTCACTTGTGCTGGGGAATTCGGGGAATCGGTGAGGCTATATATAGGAGGAGGGCACGGATAGAAACAAAGAGGGAATGAGGAGGTCCGCATAGAAAGCTATTCACAGTACTCCGCATCGTAATTTTAGTCACGTGTGATTATCATTATAAAAAAAGTATTTACATAAATAATTAATACTTAGTATTATTATGTCTGCATGTTTGTACTTATCTTTTAAATGTTAACAGTATTCACTTGAGAATTTTTTTAATATTACATCCTGCACTGTTAAAATATGTGGCCATAATATTTTATGTGTAAATTATAATATTTAAAAATAAATATTCAGGCCCGTTTATTTGGCATTAAAAATTAACCTGATTTAATTTTAACTAGTTATATCATATCATACATAAAATTTAATATTAAAAATTAATTTTATTTCACATTCTACACACATTATTAAAATAATAACTAACTTATATCACATCCCTCGTATATCCTAATATAATGACTAATTTTATATCACATTCCTCACATATCCCAACATAATAACTAACTTTATTTCACATCATTTATAATTTTAAAAAGAAATATTTTTATCTAAGTTTAATATTAACCTTGTTAAATGTAACCTTACAAACAAACAAACCCTTAGGGATGTGATATAAATTTAGTTATTATATTTCACATCATTCATAATACAAGTTTGTTGTTATTTTAGGGGACGTTTAATTCAATGTTTATTTGAATGTTATGTTATGTTATATAGAGAAAGTAATTGTTTAGTTTAATGATATCTACAAAAAAACTTTTATTAGATTATAAAATTACTAGTCAAAATATGACATCTAGATGTCATGACATCTAGATTATATAACATAATACCAAGATAACATCGAACCAAATGTCCCCTTAGTAGTGTGCGTAGGATGTGAAATAAAGTTAATTTTTAATATTAAATTTTATGTGTGATGTGATATGCTAGGTTAAAATTAAATCAGATTAATTTTTAACTTTAAAACAAACGAGATCTTAATGTTTTAAATATGGTAATATGAATTTTTATATATATAATTATTCAAAAAAAAATCTAGACTTACATTGTTATTTATTTCCCCTCGTGAAGATTTGGTCTAACGTTATTTCGTAACACGAAATAGTAGTATCATTGCTGGTATTATGAGCATACAAATTGGTGTAGTAATTTTTACTAACTCAAAAAATCACTGGGATAAAATCAGAAAATAGTGGAGTGAATTAACATACAAGAATTTTCTTTGGAAAACTCATTAAATGAAGAAAAATCATGCTAACGTTTGGTTCAAATTTTGTTTTTAACCCAATACAAATTTAAATTATAAAAATTAATTTTATTTCACATTTAATGTAAGTATAAATATTCAAATTAAAATTATTTCATATCTTACACACTTCTAAATATTAAATTAAATTTTCTTTTTATTAAATGTATAAGATTTTTTTTTACTTGTCTAAAATTTAACTCTCGAATTAAATGAGGCAAAAGTTTGAATATTCACTATTATATCTAGCTGAATTTTTACCGACTAGAATTTATACAGTGAAATTCAGACAATTAAGACCCATAACCAATTTAGACCTACTTGTTTCCTCGCAAGTCATTGTACAATAATGATATGTGTGTCTATATATAACACTAAATGCAAAAGAATTAATAATTTGCGTAGTAAGCAATATTTTAAAAACTAAACTAGTTCAATTGGGCTAGTTAAGTCTCAAAACTAATTTCGTATCGTATTAGGATTGAACTGATCAGAATAGAGATCGAACTGCAAAACCGATCGACTATTGTAGTTGAACCAATAGTCCACGAGCTCTTTTTGAGGAGCTCTAAGTAATATAAAAAAGATTTTATGTCCCTCTTAGTAATATAAAATTAAATCTCACTAAGAATTATTGAAAGGTAGTAGTGGAAATTTATTTATTTATTTTTGTTTCTTTTAATTAATTTTTATAAAACTTACTCATTATTTATTATTTAAAAAAATAATATCATAAATATTATTATTTAATTTTTAAAGAATTTCTTATTTTTTATTATTTATAAGAATAATTTTATAATTTTATTATTTAATAATTTTAAAATTTTTTAATATTATTAAAATTGAGTTTTTTAATTAATGTCATTATAAAATTATTTTTATTTTATAATATATTTTATTTATTATTTTTATTATTATTTTAAAAATATTTATTAAATTATTAAATCATGTCAAATAATCAATCTGAGCATTATTTATTTATTTGATAAACAATCTTTGCATTATTATTATTCATGAATTTTAAATATAAAAAAAAATTTATCCTATCAATTTAATAGAAAAAAAATTAATTTAATGCCCAAAAATAAGTAACATGCAAAATAAAATTAAATTTTAATATTTATATTTAATATAAAATAAAATTAATTCTAATATTTATATTTATACTGAAAGTGAAATAAAATTATTTTTTATATTTAAAATTTATGTTATATCAAAAAAAAAAAATCGAACAAGCTCCGAAAGACTTCATATTATTCTTCCATGCCATCTTTGTTGACTGGCAATGGAAGCTGAATCACATACACGATCAAATGCACAATATTTATCATGTAAATAATAAATAATTAAATATCATACAGAAATTTAAATTTAATGAATAATATTAAATAGATCTATAATTCACAAAAAGTATTAATTGAGTTTTTGAGGTTGAGAATAATATCAAATAAATCTTTCTGTTAAAAACATCATCAAATATAAAAAAGAAAAGTCATTATTTATTTATTTATCTATTCTTTCATCTCTCTTTTTAGAGTTATTTTAGTTATTTTAAAGATAAACAAATATTAAAACTCATTTTTTTAACCATATAATAACAAAAATTAGCGAGAACGGTTAAAGTTAACCACTATATATATGAGGTATTTAAATCGAGCTCGGGAATCAATTTAAAAACTTTAAAGAATTTCGAGGATTTGGATTTTATTTTTTTAAAATTATGTACTCATTTGATATTATTTTCTAACACGAAGGACTTATATGATATTTTAACACATCTTGTTGTATAATGCCAGACAATATAAAGTGAAGCACTATCAATCCTGAATCTCATCATGTGCACAAATTCTATCAGATAATAATAAATAGATTGACTATTGCATGCTATGATTTTTATATGTAGGTACTCAGTTTACTTAAAAATTTGAGAAGGACCAAACTATAATATCCTAAATATTTGTTTAAACTAAAAAAGAAATTAATAATTATTTTGTTGTTCAATATGATTTCCTAATGAATTAATACCTTTGAATTATTGATAAGGTACAGTGATTATTGTGCAGTAAAATTGCCGTGTCAGATGAACCCGATATATGAAAGTTTAAACTCGGTTCACTCAGTTCTTGCACATAGGTAGCCGAATAGCCCAAGCCGAGAATTATATGAAAATGAATTTAGTAATGAGGTTAGAATTTGAAGTTATTAATTGAAATGGAAATGAAAATCTTAATTAATATAATGGTATTGTCTTGATTAATAATATTAATTAATATAAATTAAAAGGAGAATTAGATATATGTTATTAAAATATAACTATTATATATATATAATATATAAATTTTTAATATTATATGATCTCTGTAATCATATAAAAGTTATATTTTATGTATAATTTATGTTATAAAATTATAATTTTTATTAAATATATGTCATAATTTTATAATATAAATTATAATGTAATTTTAATATAAATTTAATGAATATGTAATATTAAATATTTTAATATTAAATATATAAAATAATTATATTTTGATGATATTTATGTAATTATTTTCAAATAAAAATATTTAAAGATTAAATAATTTAGTGGGTTGTGGAGCCCAGTTGAATCCGTCCGGCCATGGCTTAGGATAATTATCTTGATTTTGAAAATGTTTAAAGTTTATTTAGATTTAAAGATTTATTTTAATATGATGTAAAATAAAAAATTTTATTGTTAAAAATGTTGTTAAAATGTGCATAAGAGATAAGGTAAAATTATTGTTTATGTAAATATCAAATATGCCTTTTAAAAGTGATATAAATAATTTTATGATTTCAAAAATATTTTAACATAATTTGTGAGGTTAATATTTATATTTTAATTAAATTATTTCATATTTAAAAAAAAAAAAATTATATCCTGCACTGTCTGCCATTTTGATAGATGAAGCAAATTTTATGAGTTCACTTTGGGAGGATATTTCTTTAAGTATTACAAAATTAATAATTTCATAAAAAAAAATACAAAAGCCAATAATCCTTAAAAGAATACAAAATGAATATAATAGAGAGGAAAAATTTGCCTTTTTTTGTGTAGCCTTTCTTTTTAGATGAGAAAAAAATATTTATTTTTAAATTTAATAACAAAAAATTTTATTTTAATACTGAAAAATATGTAAGAAGTGAAATAAATTAATTCTAATATTCGTATTTATTTTAGATGTAAAATAAAATTAAATTTTACAATTGAAATCTATATCGGACTAAAAAAATATCTCAAATCAAACGAGGCCTTAGCCCATACACAAATATCAAAACAAAGTTTTGAAACACACAAGCCTAAAAAAAAAGAAGATATACCAAATTGAGAAAAAATTAATTTTTTTTTATTAATTTACTGAAAATAAGGTGATTTATGTATTACATAAAGCAAGGTTTAAAAATTAATAAAACTAAGAGACTGATACATATATTTCATTAAAAATTATATAAAAATTACAACTTTGTTACAATTTTATGGCATAATTTATAATTTTTATAATTAATATGTAATATTTTAAAATGTCAAATATATAAAATAGTTATGCTCTAATGATATATAATGGCCCCAAAAATAATCTCCCAAGTCACATTAATCAATAAATGAAACTTTAGATAAATTAGAATTATAGTTACATGTAAAATGAAATTATAGCAAGTTCGAAAAATATTAGAAATGGCAAAACGCCGAAAATGCCTTTTTTCTGCGATCTACGCTGTCTATCTCGTAACTCCTTCGAATTAAAAGATATCACAATTTAAATTTTCTTATTGTCGTTTATAAGTTATTTCTATTTAATAAGATCAGCTTTATAAGTTTTGGAATCAAAATTGAACTGAGTTCACTTGAACCTGACCTCAAACTCTATTGAAAAAACTTAATTTGAGTTCGTTCTAGCAATTGTATAGCAATAGATTAAGGAGGGGATTCTAGACTTTTTATGTACAAAAAAATTTAAACTCTTTGAACGATGATTATTATTATGAAATAAATTTAATAAAATTTAAATAAAATATTTATAATATATATTAACAAATTTTGATTATAATACATCATTTAAATTTTTTTATTTAATTAAATTTATATAATTTGATTAATTTATGAGAATATAATATAAGTTATAAAAATAAAATAGTAATGTTAACAAAAGAAAATAAAATTTCTCCCAACTAAATATATAAAAAAGTAAATGAAATATTCAATTTATTCATTACATGATTGATAAATTTAATATTAAAATCTTTAATGCTATCAACTCTCTTAAAAACTTAACGTGATATGAATGACACAATCAATTCATTTATATTGTACACACAGCACTCATGGATTGAATACAATCTTTTTTCGATAATAGTACACTCTCCTACTGTTATGTCAGACAGAGCGATGATACTAAGCCAATAATAGCTACACGCAGGCCATCCAATCACTCTTTTTACCAACACTTAATATTTATTAATTATTAAATCAATTCTTTAGGTCGATTTTGGTTATTAAATGCTAGAACTGAGAATTGAAACTGAATCATTAGAACTAGAACCAAACTAATTTGAATTGATTGGTTCGATTCAATTCTCAAAAGTATCTTTTCACACACCCAATGAATTGTATATAGAATAACTTCATATACTAAACCATTATGGGATTAGCATTGTTCGAATGATAATTACAAGCTCAAGCACACGTAATGTAACATTTTGTGATCTACATATAAAGATATTATTTGCTTTGACTTTAAAGAACTAAATGACTTGAGTACTTCCAGGAGATTTTTCGTCCTATTATTACTCACTCAACTAAAATTTTTTTGGAAGATTTACATACAGAACATTGAATTCATCACAAATTACACATTTCATCATCGTTTAGTAAATATTACGCATATCACACTCTACTTATGTTGGCTATTGCTACAATAGAAATGTAAAACCAATAAGCAGAGTGTAATATGCGTAATATTTACTAAACGATAAATACGTAATTTGTGATGAATTCAATGTTCTGTATATAAATCCCCCAATTTTTTTTTTATAATTAACCTTATAATTTTAACTTAAAAAAATCTCTATTATATTCAATAACTCTTTTTTTTTTTAATTTATTTTTGTATCTCTTCAATTAAAAAGCCTGCTAGAAACTTAGAAACTGATCCTTATCTTAATAATTCCGACAGACACCTCTGGTGATCAAAAAGCTCTCCTTCTTCCTCTTGTAAAAGAGAGAGCCTTGCGAAGCTAAAAATAGGCAAGCTTACATCCTTCTACCCTGTACACAGAGCCATAGAGGAAACCCTAATCTCCTTGCTCCAGAAATGTAGCCACATTCGCCATCTCCTCCAAATCCAATCCCAGATCTTCATCCATGGCCTCCTCCAAAACAGGCACCTCGCGCCCAAGCTCGCCGTCACCTACTTCGGATTCGACGATCCAGCATCCGCCCGCAAGCTGTTCGATCAAATTGCTGAACCCAACTCCGTGCTCTGGAACGTCATGTTCAAGGGCTTCACGGAGGGTGGACTCCACGAGCAGACGGTACTGTTCTTCACGCGCATGAAGAAGAGGGATGTAAGGCCTGACATTTTCACCTTTCCTTTTGTCATCAAATCATGTGCAATGATCCCTTCTTTTATACTTGGAGTGGAAATTCACTGCTTTGCAGTCAAAACTGGGCTCGATGCGAACGCGTTCTTTGGAACTTCTCTGATTGAAATGTATGCGAGTTTGGGGGACGTTAGATTGGGATATAAGGTGTTCGAAGAAATGCCTGAGAGGAATTTGGTCGTATGGACTGCTATAATAAGATCCTATCTTTCAATCGGCGATACAGGAACCGCAAGGCATCTGTTTGATCAGTTAGAAGAGCGTGATTTGATCCTTTGGAACACCATGATTTCTGGGTACATTGAGCATGGAGACATGGCCTCCGCCCAGAAGCTGTTTGAAGAAATGCCAGCCTATGATATCATGTCTTGGAATACTCTCCTGCTCGCTTATGCCAGTAAAGACATCGAAGCTTGTGAGAGATTCTTTGAACAGATTCCTGAAAGGAATGTCTTCTCATGGAACGGGATGATTGGAGCCTATGCTCGCCATGGCCAGTTCTCAGACATCCTGAAAACATTTCGACGCATGCTTGCTTCATCTGATGTAAAGCCTAGCGATGCAACTCTTGTGTCTGTTCTTTCATCATGCTCGAAACTTGGAGCCCTCAACTGGGGAAGATGGATTCACGTTTACGCCGAGAACAATGGGTTCAAGGGCAACATCTATGTTGGGAACGGGCTAATCGACATGTATGCGAAATGCGGCTGTATACAGACAGCAATTCAAGTTTTTGACTCGATGGAGAAGCGAGATGCTGTTACTTGGAACTCGATGATCAGCAGTCTGGCGATGCACGGAATGGGTTTAGAGGCATTGAAGCTGTTCGAAGAAATGCTAGAAGATGGAGAGAAACCAGATGGGATTGCATTTGTTGGAGCTCTTACTGCTTGTGCGCATTTGGGTCTTGTTGACAGAGCATTTGGATGTTTTAGATCAATGATTCAGACATATTCTATCGCTCCATGGATTGAGCATTATGGATGTATGGTGGATCTTCTTTGTAGGGCTGGTTTGCTTGAGGAGGCGATGAGATTAGTGAGGAAGATGCCGATGGAGGCTGATGATGTTATATGGAGCAATCTGCTTGCGGGGAGTCGAGACTTAAAAGATATTAATTCTGCCGAAATGGTGATGAGTAAGCTCGTGAAGATCGTGCCGGAGGATGTTGGAAACTATGCTTTGATGTCAAATGTATACGGGGACGTAGGGAGATGGGAGGATTTTAGGAGGTTGCAAAAAATGGTTAGAAGAACGAACGGTAGCAAGACTCCGGGATGTAGTTTAGTTGAGGTGAATATGGAGGTGGTTGAGTTCTGCTCATCAGATGCCAGGCATGTAAGATCAAAAGATATATATCAAATTTTAGAGGGTTTGATGGATAATTCAAGATTTGTTGCATCACAACTCAGTGATTCATGTCAAAGCAGCTTATGAATGTAATCCAAAAACATCTCTTCATTTTCTTTTTATTGTCAGTATTTTAATGTATCAGAGTTCAAGTCCTGATGTTTTGAGTTATTTCTGAGATGCTGTGAAATAAACATGAAGAGATACAATTGCTTTGGATTCAAGTATTGTATACAATATATGGACTCATCAAGTTTATCATATGGGACACAAAGAAGATACCTATGTTAACGTTTTTGTGTTGTAGAAAATATCTATGTTATGTTGCATTAAATTCATATTATAACAAAACCATGAGCTGATGTATAAGGTGTGATAAATTAAACTAATCTTGAATATATAAACTACAAATTACATCATTTTAGGTCAGTTTGATTGCGAGAAACTTCATAATTGTAGAGGTTTATGTAGTGCCACAGAGTTAGAAGATGGGATCGTACAATAATATGAAACACCCTATGGTGCAATTTTGTGAATCTAATCATATACGAATTCAAAAATGAATCCAAGCGACACTTCAAATTACATATTCCTATATGAATTTTTTTCAAATACATTTATGTGCAAGGATACATTCATGTATATGTGTTTTTACAGGAGAATCGTATAAAAATAACACTATGAAATGATCTATATCTTATAGGACTTAGAGATATCACCCAACTAAAGTAAACAATCATCAGAAAGCTAGATGATGAAGGCCACACTTGCTTTGTTTGGTGATGGTTAGATGGAAACTATTACCTCTGTTTGTTTGGCAATTTAAAATTAACCTAGTTTAATTTTAAATAGGTACATCACATCACACATAAAATTTAATATTAAAAATTAATTTTATTTTACATCCTAAACACATTTCCAAAATAATAACTAACTTATATCACATCCCTCACATATTCCAACATAATAACTAATTTTATATCACATCCCTCACATATTCCAACATAATAACTAACTTTATTTCAAATCATTCACAACTTTCAATAAAAAATATCTCTATTCAAGTTTAATTTTAACCTTATTAAATTTAAACCTTACAAACAAACAGGCAGGCTTACAGGCTCCCTGATAATGACAAAGGGAATGATGGAATGAACAGCACTTTCTACCTCTAAAGTTGAACAGATAACGGAGCTTTGGAATGAGTGGGAAATGCCTCCAAATCCTAGCACAAAAAACCTTGTGTGAAGTAGAAGATCTCTCTATTGAAACCCATTAGTATAGCCTATTTTGAAAAAATCTAAAAAGATTATCGACCATCCACTAGATACAACGCACGTGATTGTGATGCTCACTGATACGAGGAGTGCAGAAAGTTATGATGACGTCGTGGTAGATGTGCAACTGAGGAAAAAAATGATTGGAAGCCATGCAAGAAGAGCTATGAAGCACAACTACAATATAAGGTACATATGAAACAATACTGAAACAATGAGATGACAAATCTTAAAGGATATTATTATGGCAAGAATGTGACAAAGATTATCAAATATATTAAAAAACAACTCAATCTAGCATAGGTTTTGATTAAAAAATTTAATATCAAAAGACAGCTCAATCTAGCATCCATTATATCTTATGCATACCCTATCACATTTTGACATATCTAAATAATTAGTTTGTCGTCAACTCGGATAAAGCATGTGGTGTATTAACTACAATTATATCCAAGGCGTAATCGGCATGTAATACAGGTGCTCCATCCTTTTGGAAATATCTGTGCTCCCTAGGTGAAGAGATGCGATTTCTAATAAGAATTACATCTATAGTGTAGGGATTCACTCAGAAAAAGGGGATGACATTGATTAATGATCTCTCAAATGTTGTGAACATGACTTCAGTCCAAGTTATTGTTGGTTAGCTAAACTGTCATTGGGTAAGTATTTTTTTAGTATGAAAGAGAAATTATTTTAGTTTTTGTGTATGATGTCACATAAAACTTTTTTGATGTTAATATTTATGTAAGATATGAAATAATTGACTTTTTATTTAAATTTCTACAATGTGAAGCAATATTACCTCTTTAATGATTTATGTAGGATGTGAAATAAAAATAATTTTTTGTTTGATACATTTAGGTCCTTCAATCAAACAAGAACAGGGTAAGCAAGAACAAGCTTATATGGTTTGAAATAGTACCTCGATAATAGTATTAAGAGTCTGAAACTTTCATGACCGAGTACGAGCACAACACCACAAAGGTAGATGACTGCATATTTATGAAAAGATTGGTGATAGAGACTATATCATCTCCTCTTGCTCTTTGCTGATGGCAACACTCATGGCACTAAGAAGATTGCAAGCTTGAAGAAAGCTTTGAGCAAAGTCCTTTACTATAGAGAACCTAGGCCATGAAGAACAAAGGTTTGGAATGAATCTCTGCTGACACAAAAAGGAAAATATGGATAGCACAGGAGAAATGCATTAAGAAGATATTGGAAGGTCTCACATAAGCAATGTAAGCCAGCTACTGCTACACTTGGCAGTCACTTCAAACAAAGTTCCAAATTTCTTTTAACTGAGAGAGAAAAAAAAACAAAAGAAAACACTCAACAGTCAACAGTCTTATGTGTGCTATGGTCTTTACCGGGCCATATATTCACCTATTACAATTGGTATTGTGAGCAAATTTCTCATGAATCAAGTGGATGTTCAAGAATCTCGAAGAGAGTTCTAAGATTTGCTTATAAATTGTGCCAACCCTGTGTTATAGGACTACAAGGAAGCAAATCTAGCCGTTGATCATGATTCTACAAAGTTCATTTTTGGATACATGACCATGTTGATCCAGATATCAAGAAACAGAACATACATCTATTAATTGAAAACATAGCCATGACCACCTCTATAAAATTCAATGAAGAATTGCACTAGAAACTATAGTTAGACTAGGTGGTTCTCTCTTTATAATCCATAACACAACGTTTTTTTTTTATTTCACACTTTGAACACCATAATTTTCTTCCACCCCACTTGCAAATTGTAATGATAGTGTAGTTCAAACGTGAGATCTTTTAACACCCAGGCAAGCTCCTTTTCCACTAGGTTAGAAGAATACCACACAACACACTTAATATTGCCAAGTGGAAGAATGATGAAAATGTTATTGACTTTTGTTTTGTGGCCCACCATTGATAAATGGGTTGGACAGTAAATGCGCATCAGTCTCAAGAATCACTAGATAGAGATTATAAAGACAAAATCTCTATAACTTAAGAAGATCTATACGGATAATAAAGCATTAGATGTGATGACTCAATACCTATCACCCTTCAAGTTCCACAATTACATTGACACTGGGCTTATTTAGTTGGAGGATAAATTTGGGTAAGGAAAGAGAAAATATTTTATTTTATAGAGTTGATTGGAAAGAAATTTGTTTTAATATTGAGAGGTGTGTAGGATGTGAAATAAAGTTGATTTTAAGGTTGAAATTTGTGTTGGATGTGAAATAAAGTTGATTTTTAAAATTGGAATTTGTGTTGGATGTGAAATAAAGTTATTAAAATTTATAATAAATTTAAAATATTATTATTTTATTACTTAGCCCATTTTTAGGGCTTTGCCAAACAAACCAAATTGGCCATCTTCTATGAAGCCAAAAAAGTTGGGGTTTACTTAAGGGGCAAGGAAGATAAGAAGATGGGAAGGAGAAAAAGGAAATTAAGGACGTTTTTCTTGCATTCATAAGATGATTTAGCAAGATTTACTTGATGGTACCCTCAACCAAGGAGGATACTCTCTCCATTCTCTACCTTGGTAAGATCTTTCCTCATTTTTCATGTTGTTGCAATACACCTTGTGTGATGATGTATTCTGTAAACCAAGAGTGTCTTTAGCTTCTGAAGAATATGTAATCCTTTACGTTTCCATAGATTAAATATCAACTCTGTAGCAGCGATCTACGAAGGCAATAACCAATGGCTTTTCCGTCAACCTAAAGGGGGTTTAGGAAAAAGAATTTATGCATTGGCATCATACTTGTTGATGTGTTGGTTCTTGTCTAGATTATTCCGAGTGTGAGCTCATATGAGTATATACTATATGCATACCAAAAGAATAGGTTTGATCTTGACTACTTGCCAGTATTTTTTTTTTTTGATAATAACTTTCAAGTAAATATAAACTCCATATAGTGACCTACAGACGCTGCACAAGTTGAAAATGCATCAAGATTGCAAGTAATAAGAAGGGGAGGTAGAAGCAACATACGCAATTGAAATACTTGTAAAATGTCACATTCAACGACAATTTTGCAAAATAATACTTGTGAGTCATTACTTTTTTTCCGAAATGTTTAAGTCATTAATTTTTTTTTATATTAAGTCATTAAAATGTTACTATTTAACAAATGCCAGGAAACTAAGATTAGACAAACACAATCTAATCTCTTTCACACAAGGTCAAATGCATGCTAACTAATAATAAAGAAGGAATCTTAACAAATTGCATACGCTTGTGCAGCATAAAGGCTGTTAAATGCTTAATGGTTACATGTGTCATATGTGTTAGATGTGTTCTAACTAAGTGTCCTTATATTGTTTAGCTAGCTATAAAAGTACAAGTCATGACCTTATATATAGAGAGAACCATAGTCATCTCTATATGTATAAGAAAGGAATAGTTCTCAAAGATATGAATTAGACAAATAGTCCCACTTCACCTTGGGCTTAGTTTCGCCTCAGCCACTTGGAATTCACTGTTTGCAGTTAAAACTTTTAACTCATTTACTGTTTATAATAATCACTGAATTATATTGCTTTATAATTCTTATGTTTGCAAGAACATATTGTAGATGGCTGTCTGCATTATTGTGCCTAGCTCTACCTGGCATGCTAATATGTCTAGTCATGCTTCTATGCCAGACTCCCTACGCTTGCTGTGTCAAGCTGCTATAGATTTCATCAAATTTCTCAAAAGTCAATTTTCTAGAGTAACATTATGGACCTAGTAAATATGCATATAAGGTGTCAAATGCCTAATATCTAAATCTCCTTGTATGGTTAGCTAGCATACTTCTTAATCTGCTACTATCCAACACTACCCCTAAGTCTCTATTATCGGTATCTTCTCTATCCCTTGAAATGAATTGGACAAGTAGAACAACGCTTTTGAACAAAGGCATATCCAAGCTGAAAATGACAAAGAAAAAGTCCAAGGAATTAGCATGCACTTCTCATAAATTTTGTGATTCAATTTGGTTTTAGATCTCATTTGATTTTGACTTTAGGTAGTGAGAAGACAATTTAATGAATTTATAAATTGTTCAACTTTGCTCATCATGCTCTACCTTTTTAAAACAAATATCTGCTTCTTTCCTCTGCTTGCTTTATATCTAGATTAACATCCATGTAAGTCCAACTCAATGCATACTCAATCTTTCACTTGAAATTATTTTAGCCTTTTTAGATTCATTCTCTTGTTTCAATTTAGATTCATTCTACAAGTTCATTATGTACTCTTCTGACTTCCACAACTACAGAGATATTTTAAATGCTCCTTGTCATTCTGTTTTGCAAACATAGATTTAGATAATCGTATAGATAGATCGCCATGGTTTTTTATGCGAAATTTTGCTAATCTTCCAAAGATATGAAATAGGGCAAAAAGAATAAACATGATAAAAATATGGATACAAAATGGAATTGAACATAAAAACATTTGTTCTTGCTTCTTACTGTTCAGCCAGAAAAATGAAGAGATTTACATCCCTCTTATATTCAGAAAAACAAAATGCTTTGTATCTAAATGTAGTTTAAAAAATGACCGTAACATTCAAGAAACTGAAATTTTGAGGTTGTTTGCGGGAAACATATTTAAGATTTTAGTTTGCTGAACTTCAACCTCTTGCAGAACTTATGACACCCCGACCAAAAGTAGTTTGGGTAACCATAACTAGGTTAACCTTTAACAAGCTACTAAATGACCTGCGTATAATTTTTTTCATGAAAAAATTAAGGTTCAACTGCCTTCAAGAGATATTACAGTGTGCAATAAGGAACTACTCGCATCTGTTATGAATGTTTTACTAACAACTGGTAAGTGGTAATCCATATGTTTATAATATACATTGGACAAGGCATCCAAATTCATGATACATCGCAACATATAATAAGAAACCTGGTCTGCAAGAAAAACATGACAACTAAACCTACAGGAAAAGAGAGCAGTTGAACATGAACATTTGATTGAAAGGCAATAACACATACTATGTACGGCATCAGCATACATCAACTCTTCCCTTCCCCCAGCTTCATGTCTGGATGCTTCTGTCCATCGCTATAGCAGAAGTGCAAACGGCCATTGGACGCTTCAGCGAACTGATTGTCCATGGAGGCACCAGCTGCTGATACAACTGGAAGGGTAGAGCCAAAGAAGAAGGGCAAGTTTGCACCATCAGTTAGTTGGTGGTGATGAAGTGAATTGGACTGAAGGGTCCCCCTACGGTATCCGGGAATGCCAGAAGAAGCTGGAACGTTAAGGTTATGATCTCCCCCGGGCATGGCTGCCACCGGAATCACTTGATCATGCATGAAAGAAAACTGCTGTAAATCCTCATGCTCTCTAGAAGGAGAGACCAAGCTGTTCCCCAATCCCATGTGTGGGCTGTTTCCGAAATGCAAAAGTGATGAATAAGTTGGCATAAGCTGAAGGCCTTTGTGTGCATGCCCAAAGTAATCGGCCATCGGAGTGGCCGGCAGCGACTGCTGCAGAGGCCTGAGCTGCTTTTGACGAAAAGAAGCAGAACTGCAATCTACCGGTTCAACAGCAGAAGTATCAGTGCCAATATTTGGGCCGGTTCCCACGGACAGCAGCTTACTATAACTCTGCGTTTTTACATGATAATGATGATGATGATGGGCCACGTCCCGATTTTTCTCCTCGTCCTCCGATGTCCTCTCCCGGTTCGCCTTCACTTGGCTCTCGCATCTGGAGAGGGACAGCACCGAGCCCTTGCTCGTCTCCGACGTGCTGCTGCAAGTGGACTTGGACTGCGAAGGTTGCCATCCGTCGGCTTCGCTCGCCGCAGCTCTCTCGGGAAGCTTTCTCGCAAGCGCCATGGGAGTCGGAGAGGTGAACGAAA
This sequence comes from Apostasia shenzhenica, assembly GCA_002786265.1. Classification (NCBI taxonomy): domain Eukaryota; kingdom Viridiplantae; phylum Streptophyta; class Magnoliopsida; order Asparagales; family Orchidaceae; genus Apostasia; species Apostasia shenzhenica. The sequence goes on from KZ451993.1 coordinate 1,215,110, forward strand.
CGTCAAGCTCGGGGAGGTCGGCAATGGCGGCTGCCGCGGCATTGATCAGCCACTCCACAGCCTTGCTCGGCTGGTCGTAACCGAGGCGATCCTGGAGGTCGTAGAATTGAATCGCGGTGGAGACCGAGAGCCGCACTCGACGGTCGCGGAGACCCTTCGCCGTCAACACCTTGCTGTGGCGGTCTTTCCCGCCGGACGCGCGCGACACCCGAAAAATCCTCGACGAGGCGTTCTGCAACTGGCGGGGTTCGCCGCCGCAGCCACCATTCTCGTCTACCTCGTCGTCCTTTCTCCCTCGGGGAGGCTTGCTTGACTGAATCTCCTCCGCCTCCATCGCGCTCTCATGCCCCTCCCGATCCGACCCCAGTTCAAGGAACCTTGTTCTCGTCACTAACGCACATAGACAAAAATTTGGACTACTATCTTCATCTCTGCCACCGATAGCGCCAAAAATACAAAATCAAGAGAAATGCAGCAAAAAAAGGATCTCACTTAATCAGATCTCGCTCTAGGGTTTCGAGTCCTCCACCACCAGCAGCGAAGCAGCTCAACTAGTAGCTAGCTGAAGGAGCTGCCGGCCACGTGCATTCCAACCGGAAACCGCCTCACTGCACCAAGATTTACGGTCACTCGTCGCCTTCTCCGGGACGAGGAAGCATTAGGGGACGAGCTAGACCAAAAAAGCTCGGGTTTCGATCGAGCTCACCGTCGAGCTTATCGTGCGAGGGGACGACACGCCACTGCCGTTCACCTGCCGCCACTGCCAGCTTTATTTGGCAAGGGTCAGGACAGACAAATACCCTTGAATGTTTCTAGAAATACGGAAATGCCACTGTATCGCGATTTGTGGTCCCACCGTACCCTCGATTTTTTATTTTTGGGTTATGGCCCACCACAGCCTAGAATTAAATTGATATTTTACTATAAATTTTTTTTTTTAATTGATACTTGTGGACCAAATAATTGGCCGAAAGTTTTTTTAAAGTCAATTAAATTGGCATTGAAAAAAACTTTTGGACACGTGTCAACAAGAGAATTTTTTTACGCTAATATTTCAATTACTACTTGATAATTAGCTCTTTGCTGTAAAGCCAATTAAACTCAGTAAATCAAAAGTTTTTAAAAGGAAATTTACATTATTTATTGAAATAAATTATTTTTTTTTTAAAACAAAATATTAAAATTTTTATGTCATCATACATAATATATTTTACTTTTAAATATTAATTTATAACAAATTATTAAGATATAGTTATTATAATTAATTTAATTCATATAACTAAAAAATTAATTAAGTAATTTTGAGTACCTCAAAACACAATTATATTATTAAAGTAATGATAACAGCACAGTTTAAATTACATACGAATTATAATAGCAAAATTTGTGTTAATTTATAAAATTTTTAATATGCTCTATTATTCATTAAATATATTTTTTATCAAGTAGACTGTAACACTCTAGTAATTTAAAATTTATTTTATTGATATGAGGATATATTTTAATTTCAAATATTTAATTTATTTATTATGGCCGAATTTAAAATTTAAAGGGGAGAAATTTATATTTAAATTGGGTAAATTTAATTATTTAAGATTTAAAATTTAATTAGAATCAATAACACTTAAATTCCCTTAATTATTTTCTTAAATTCAACCTAAGAATAATTAGATCATTCACCCGTAGATTTAAATTATTAGGTATTCTTCGAAGACATTCGATAAAATTGAGACAATACAGAGATTTAAATTATTAGAAAAAAATATGACGACTATATTTTTACCCTCAAATTTAAATTATTAGATAAAAATGACTTTCTTCTGCGAAAACTGTTTCGTATTCCTCCCCACTCTATAATCGGTGGCTAGAGAGAGAGGGGGAATGTAAGTGGTAGGAGTGGCAAAATGGGTCGGGTTCGGGTCAAACCTGAACCATTTATTAAATGGGTCAAAATCCAAGACCCAAATCCGACCGGATTAATAAATGAGTGGGGTTGGCAGATCAACTTGATCCGTTTATAATGTATTTTTTGATAAATACCCAACCTGAACCCTACTCTACTCGATTATGCCCAACCCAAGCTCGACCCCTTTAATAAACGGGTCAAAATTCATGACTCGTACCCGAAATTTGCAGGTCCGATTCGAGTCAAGTTCACGGGTCGGATCATATATCGCCACCCCTAGTAAAAGGGAAGGTGAAAGTACACAAATTTCTCTAAATCAACAATTTTTTGTCATGTTTTTTGAAATCAACATATTTTTTCATGATTTAAAAGCCCCGAAGTAATATTTCTCTTGAATCATAGGGAAAACCTAAAATTATAATAAATCAATATTGTTTTATCCTAACTCAGTTAGTATAACATATACACATACAAAATAATGAAATGTTTTAAGAGAAACAAGATTTTAAATAGTTGAATCGATGAATTCCTTGCTTTCATCCCAGGCATTGATCAAATCTATTGTTCTTCACTAGATTTGAATGGAAAACTTGCACTTATTGAATTCTCAAAAAAAGCTTTTCTTTACGTACTCATTCGAAATTACAAATCCATAAAATTGATCCGAATTAGTCGGAGATATTGTTGTTTTTGAGGAATTTTGAACTTGAATCCCGGTTCTGATCATTGCTTACAAACTTGGATTAGTCGTTAGTTTCGACATGATATCTGATATGTTTCGTCAACAGGAATCTCTTTTAGCAAACAGACTCGTACAAATACTGAACTTTTGGTTCACTTGCACCCTCAAGAAAATGCCAAGTTAAATGTGCTTTGAAATGCATAAATCTCTTCAGAAATTAATCTATCATAGAGAGGTTGTGGTATCTATTGTTGTTAAGATGACATAATGCTCAAAATGATTTGATACGAGTGCTAGAATTAAAAAAAAAAAAGACGGGCAAAAAAAAAAAGCATTCTAAGGCACTGTTTGGCGTGAGGATTAAATCAGGATCAAATTAGGACCAAAATGATATTAATTTAAAAAACAACAATGATAATCATAAATAAAAAATTTTAATCATTCTACACAAATTTTAATATAAAAAAATATTATTTTACTTCATATACTCAATAATTTTCAATAAAAAAATTAAGTTTATTTTACATCTTAAATCAAAATACTCGATCGAATATTTTGATCTAAATATGAAATAAAAAATATATTTTTATTAAAAATTATTAAGTATGAAAAATAAAATAATATTTTTTATATTAAAATTTATATAAAATAATTAAAAAAAATTATTTATTATTATTATTATTATTTTTTAAATTAGTATCACTTTTATCCTGATTTAGTCCTCGCGCCAAACAGAGCCCTAAAATATTTGCAGAGAGCATTACGTTAAACTACATGAAGAAGACTGATTCATATAGCTGAGCACAATTAGTTTCTCACTATTCTTGAAAAAACCAAGATAGATTTTAGAAATATAATCTATTAAATAAATACTTAAATTTTTCCTTAAGTTTTTTTTGAGTAAATTACATTATTACCCTTTTCATAAATTTTAAAATAAACTACAAAGAAAAATAGCAAGCTCCACGTTATAATCTGATTGTCATTATTTTAATCGTATTTTTTTAAGATTAATTTAATGAAAAAATTTGACAAAAGACCTATGCTTAATAACTTGTATCATGAAACTAAAATGCAACATTGCACATAAACATGAACCAAAATATAATAATCACTGATCCACATAAACCTAAACGCAATTTCCCTTCTCAGAAAATTGTAACAATAGAAAATAAAGATACACACAATATTCTTTTAACTGAAATAACCATAACCAACGAAAACCGAAAATAATAACAAGCGTAGACAAGGCAAACAAAACAATCCATAAGATCTTAGCACTAAAATTAAAGATAATCAGCTAAATATCAACTGAAAAGCATTTAGATTACAAACAATATTGCAATTATCGTCAGGTCTTGAGCATTATTTAAGAAAAACAATATTAGCACCCTAGGGAAAATAATACAAATCAACTAGAAAGACATTAAACTTTGAACTGCCAAGTCGTACCGTTCTTCGTCGAATGTCATGCAGGACAAGTTTGGAGGGCATCAGATCCAGATCTCATGTAATCTTGAAGGCTTCAGAGAACTCTTAATTTCATCGAAAGTCCACATTAACCATGGAGTTCTTCGACCTTGCACCAACTTTCCTGGGTCTAACATCACATAAATATACAGTTTCACGCTGCTTAAGGTCAGCATCTTCGATCTCACTTATCTTCCATTCCGTTAGGCCTCCCATCGTGTTTAGAATTCTCCGTGGCCGATTTTGGGCTGATGTTTGTTTTTTCTGGAGCTTTTGATTGACTAACAGATAAGTTCCCTTCATCATTGATAATTGCTGAATCTTTACAAGCTGAGTTTGCAAGCTCCGTGGATGTTGTTCCCACTTCTTGAATTTCAATCTCATCATAATCCTTTTTATCATCTTTGCTCACCTCAACCTCACCATTTGGCGCACTGGTAGTTGTTATAGTACAATGCGAATCACCTGACGGCGTAGTCTCCCTCCATTCAACCCACTCAGCTGGTTTGTCATTTTCACCGGTACATGAGTTTTCCCCTTCTTCCTTAGACTCATTGACGGGGCCATTTTCTAGGACTACACTTTCAATATCCGGAGAGTTGCTCTTTGAATCCGACGTTTCTAGGGAAGCTGGCTTGTCATCAAGATCATCACTCTCGATGACTACCTTGTTACTTTCATCAGAGTTTGGTGATGGTGAAGCGACAGAACCAGTAGTACGATTGCTAGTAGATCTATCTTCCTCAAAAGCAAACCAATTCGAGTTTGTGAAGAGCGAGCTGCTGAAGGCATGCCTCTTGTCATTATTGTGCTTTTAAGGGAAGTGGTTGTATAAGATAACATAAAGAGTAAGCTTCAATGGTAAAGGTTGAATGCTGTAAAAAGAATGTACCTCTCCTGATCATCACCCAGACGCAGGGATGAAATCACAACTTCTGCAGAGTCATCGTCAAAGTAGACATCCTGCAACATAAATGAGCTAAAATAGTTCAGTCAGGTGGATCTAACACACTTTCAGACCATAAAGACTTGGAAGGAGCAGTAGAAGGTGAAATCCACTCGCTATGCATTTGTTTAGCCAGGTTAACTTTCAAAAGATTTAAAGTTAAAGATAAAATGATGATGTTTATTGTATTGAGAATTGTGTGGTCTGTACAATAAAGATAGTATTTTACCTTGGAGTTATCAAGATATTTGTAGAATGGAAATAAATTTAATTTTTTATTTTGAAATTTATATAAAATATTGAAAATAGATAATTTTAATATTAAGATTTATACAGGAAATGACCTATTGTTAACCTTATTAAAATAAATAACTTTGTTAAATAAAAGCATTAAGTTCAATGGAGACAAAATGAATTTAAATCGAAAGTTATATGAAATTAGTTGAAAATGTCATCCACTAATATTACAAGACACTAGTGGTAGAAAAATTACAAACTAAATTAAACAAAAAATTACAAGAATATCAAACTTTTCTTAATGGAGAATAACAAAGTTTCAATAAAACAATAGGTACGAAAATACCTCTTCATCACGTTCAAGTGATCCGTTAGCCTGCATGCATCAAGTACAAAAAGAGAAAGACTCTTCATTATCAAGCCAGTCAACAATGGCGAAAAGCCAAAGAATTATCAATAAGCTAACAAGTAGTATGCATCATGCCCAAAAAGCAAGCACAAATGAGTATTGTAATGCACTCAACCTATCACCAATTACAGAACTTTAGATAAACTCTGTCTTCTTATTGAGTTTTTGAATCTATCATCATCATCCTACTCATCAATAACTTTTTTTTTTTGATAGTTGCTCATCAATAGCATTATTCCATCTTTTATTCCAGCTCTTTGAATTTCTCAAGCCATGATAAAAGGAATCAGTTGTAACAGTTCACTAAGATCAAGATCCAGATAATCCAAATAATCACATACGTTGGAACGGCTAGACATAGAACACAGTTGGAAGTTGTGAAACAATATCCAATCAGATATCTTTGGGATTAAATCAGATCCAAATGAGTTCTAATTTAATTGTCAAAATAATTATTTCAAAGTACTAATTAGCGATAATGAGGTTTAATGATTTCCAAAAATTACACGTGGGTAATTTCCTACCAATTTTTATATCAAATGAGTCAAAGGTTTTTTAAATGACTAAATAATCCTGAATTCTTGCTTTTAGTACATAAATTCATTTGCCATGACTCATAATAAACTCTTTGAAGTTAACCGTGATAACAAAAAGCAATGCTACAGTCCATAAACTCCAGTATGCACTGGCTTAAATTCACGTCTTTCTCACTTGTTACACTCAAGTTCCAAGCATTTTCTTATCAACCATTGCAATTAAAGCCCATCTTTGAAGTAACAAAGGACACACAATAGTGTTACCACATAAATTAACAAAAGAAGTGTAAAGCATTTATATGTAAGGACCCAAGTACAATCACTAAAAAGCAAGGGCCCAAGTGCAATAAATCACAAACCATAGAATAAGAAATTTACAAATTTAAAAAATGATATCTTAATCAATGAAGTACCTTTAACATTACCTCTTCAATGTCATCATTGCCATAAATGTTATATCGAAATGCCTGGCTCAAATTACTAGCAAGTGCAGCCACATCATAGTCTCTACCTCTAAAATCTTCATCATCACTATCCCTAGCTCGATCATGTAATGAAGTTGGGCGCCTTTCAAAACACATTTACAAGGCACATTAGTTTGCTCATGATAATCGCATAATACAAGAAATATTTAGAATGCATAAAGAAAATCACCAATACAATTTGTATGAATGGCAGAATAATTTCCTTTACTTAAAAGAGGCGCGTCTAAGAAAGCAGATGCCACTACCTCATCAAGAACAACTATTGTGAAATCTCTAGAAACTAACATGGAATAAAAGCAAGATTACTTAATACAATATGGGAAAACCTCTTAAAACGCCATAAGAATAATTCTTAGTATTTGAACTGTGATATGAAACAAAATATGAAGCAAATGCTAAAGCTAAATACAGTTTACACTTTCTGTACACTAGTTCATTCATTTGATCAGCAGTTCATTTATGATAAATGTTTTAAGGTCAATTAAAACAATATCTGAAGTCACTACATTTAAAGAATACTGATCCGATAAGTATAACAGGGTATTACTAAAGCACTGACAATTTTCTCAGAGAACCATAGAACAGCTAAATAATCACTGTTATGTAGTTCGTCAACGGGAGGCCTGGGAGCGGAGCTTGGCAGCAGCTTCAGAGTCAATAACAGGCCAAGAGAACATAATAAATGGCAATCATTCCTTATTCATATAAACAAGGCATACTACAGCAAACAGCACCTACTAATCTTGATAGTAAAAACCATGTTTTTAAGTTTTACCTCAATTTCATCACTTTTGTTTCAGATTTGGAACGAAACTCCCCAATTTTTGTTTCAACCAAAATTCTCGTGTTTTTAGGACAAAATCTCTTAAAACCTAAATTTTTTAGTCAAAAATCAAAGATCATGACATGCATTGTGAGCAAAAACCTTTAAGCGTCATAAGAATATATCATCCTTGAATAAAATGAATAACAAAATACCCTGCACATTAAGCCCTGACAAGAACAGTTGAAAAATATTTCATATAACTGGCGACAAATAATTGAAATCTGAGCTAACAGAGAACCAGTCTAAACTTGTAACTTACCCGATCAAAAAAATATTCAGAAAAAAGGACCATACTTTCTCCAAAAGTAGAAATAAAATTTTTATTCTAAAGGACAATATATATCTTAACAAAAAGCCTATCTTAATTAATTTCCTCGAAATGCTTGGATGTACACAAGAAAGCAAGTTTTAAACAAAATACATTTAGGAAATTTTAGTCAAGGTAATTTAATTTAAAAGAAATGTAGAATAATTGCAGTTGAAATCTACGAAAATCAAAAAGCATACCCACAAGCCCAATTGTAAACATTTTCCACAGCATTTCGCTTGACAAGAACATTATTATGCCAGTCAACCCATTCACTGTTTTCCTGTAAGCAAGACAACGTGAGCCATTGAATTCAAACAGAAGGCCAATTGATAGATCAGAAATCCCTAATCTAAATCGCAGCACATGATCCAGATGATACTTGGATATAACCATATCATACTCACAAACAAAAAACGCCCTGGGTATAACTGTGCTTTAGACTAATAATTAAGAGACACAATCTAATTATGTTATATATGCAAGATGATCATAAAAGTCAACAAACAAAAAGGGCCAGTACAAATGCAAGTTGCACGAATACAATAACTTAAAAACAAAAAAAAAAGAAAATGAGCATAAAATATGATGCACCATTTTGCAAATAGATTTTACACAGATTGCATGACTAAAGTATCAACTTGGTCAAGAAACTGTTCTAAAAATCATGACTAACCTGCAGATGTGTCTGGATTATTTCACTGGTGTTTGCTGCTTGAACAAGTTTGTTGGCTATACGTGATAGATGTCCAATATTGCCAATTCTTGGAGGTAATCTTCCTTGTGCAGATAATGTTGGCTGCAAGCAAAGGATGATGGCCGTATGATACTATTGAGTCCATAAAGTTTACCTATATCATTAAGGTAAAACAAATTGCAAACATGAAAGTAAAATTACCATGCAAGAACTTGTTGATAAAGTAGGCTGCTTTTCTGCTCCAAGAATTTTACCAACAATGTCACAATCATGGAGTAGATGTTCAACAAGAAAAGCACTTTTACTTTCTAAACATGATCCAATGATTCTCTCCACTTGGTGATGCAAAAAATTGTTATATGGGTACCTAAACAAGATGAGATGTTCACAACAGCCATAAAAAGGTGTACTACTGTGTCCCTCATGTTTAGTGGGTATTAAGTCAAGACACTCACTCAAAAAATAAGTCAAGCATGCGCCTTAAAGCTCCAAGACGCATGAGCTCCTTCTCAGCCTCTTCACAACCAATTGTCAATAAAACTGAGATGAACTCCACAATCTAAAAAATGAAAAGTTAAGCAGCAGTAAAATGAACAGATAAAGAGAACCATACTCAAGGTATAGCAGAAAATGTGGAATAAAAATAAAATAACTTACAACACAGAAAATGAAAATCCACTAAAAAAATTACATTGAATATAATCAATCGCCTACATATGTTACAGACACTAGACACCTTTGTAATTGCGAGTACAGCTCCAGTAGACAAGGCAAACAAAATCCTACATGCATGCCAAATTTCAACCAGCAAGGCCTTGAAATTTTGTGTACAACAGACTTGGGTATATAATAAATAGACCAAAAAAAGATCCTGTACAGATGATAATAACTACTACAATGGAAATAAAGATACATGAATCCAATAAAATGAGAGAAAGAAAGGAGGATTAAACGGATCAAAGTTATATTTAGAACCAAATAATAAAAACCTATCAAGGGGAAATCTCAAACAAAGTTTTGAACCTCGATTTTGGTTTTGCTTCGGTCTCAGGCTAACCCATAGAGTTTTTGGTCTCCCATTTCACTCACGAGTTTCAGAAATTATTAAATTATTTTAATTTAATCATCACATATTTGTCATTATCATTAACTTTATCCCAACGAATCAGGTCAGCTATATGAATCTACAAGGTTTCTTGTGGTGTTAACTTTAATTTATCTCAATAAAAAAAGCTCTAATTTATCCAAGTCCTTTCCCATAATATTTAACCAACTTAGTTTGGCCTATACATTTTTCTTATTCCTTTACTTATCACCTTGTTAAAGTGGTTTCACTTCTTTTGGCTATTTTTAGTCCTAAACCAACCAAAACTCGATGGCTTACAACCAATGCAAGCATGAAAACCAAATTTTCAAACTTTTTAGGAACAATCATGGCAGGTACTAATTTGAGACTGAAATTTCATATCAATTCTGGCATGTCATAAAACTCGCAAAACACTTTTCCATGCTTTTCAATATCTATATGCACCTTTGATAATATCTTAGGATTTGATTAAACTAATAGAGAAATTACCTAAAAGAATAATTTCTTTGCGAATGAAATGTGCATTTGTTGCAGCCAAAGTTAAATGAGCGAAATTGTTACTATATTTACTCTTACAATTCTTTATATTTTCATGTCACCAAAGCAAGAAAATTAAACTATATTAAAGGGGAGGGGGATCAACAAAAAGTCCCTTTGTTGCAAGAAAAAAGAAAATGAACAGATTTGATAATTCAACTAATTAATGTTAAAACCACATTAAGACAAAAACAACTGATTCAAACAACCAATTCGAAATACATGATTTAAGTAAATTGATGACTTTTGATGATGGTGATGGTGTTAGTTATATTTCAAAATAATTAAACTATACTTTCTTTTAAAGTGGATGTGATGCAGGGCATTTGAGTCACTGGTACATGTGTAGACACAATTTTCGCATTTAAGCAAAATCAGAGTATTATTGGGTTATTTTTTATTTATTAGTCATATGTATTTTTATTTTAGGTCAGTCAGACTAATTATGTCGGCGAGAACGCTCACTTTAGTGTCATGTATTTATTTTGAGTCTTATTTGATTAATTTGGGTTGATTGGATTCAAATTGAATTATTTACATTCAACTTGAGTCAAATCAAACTTAAGTAAATTAGATTGGATTTGATTCAATTGAACTCAAGTATATTGAGTCGAGTTCAATTGAGATAAATCAGGTCTTGTTTGCGTTCATTTGGTTTTAGCTTAGGTTGGAATTGGATTCAATTGGACTAGTTGTGCTAACTTATGAGCAAATTGCAAATAGGAGGACTGAAAGTCTGAAGCTTAATTGGACCATTAAATTGAATTAGGCCACACAGCCCTAATTCAATCGAGATTTTGGTCTTTTCCTCCTTGCCAAGAAGCTCAGCCATGGTTCGCCTCACCTCAGCCGATCAAGTCGACCTCTCATCATCCCACGCCGCGCAATACCAGCCAATCTTTTCGTGCACGTCTCTGTCCCTCCAAACTCCTTGCAGCACGACCGCCCACCTTTTCCAAGTTCGAGCGCATGTTGGTTGAAACCACTGGCCTCCCTCCTCTATAAAGCTTCAGTCATGGCAAAATGGTTGGTGTTTTTCTTCATTTTGACAATTCCGAGTAGGTGGCCACAGATTCAGTGTTAGAGCAAAGGGTTGCGACAGTGTTCTATTGATCGGATTTGGTGCAGGTAGTGTCGATTCAATTGTTGCTGGAGGTGGCAGTGGGTTGTGACAATTTTTATTTGGCTAGAGATTCTTATGGATGTTAGGGCTTCTATTCTCTTTGATTTTGTTTGTTATTTTTTCCGTTCTGTGTTAACCTTGGTCTAGTGCCTTACCATCTCTCTCTGTTTCCACTCTTTTCCAGTACTCTGGTTTTCTTTGTTATTGAAATTTCAAGTTCATTTTGTTGATCCTATGTTGAATTACCAAATCTTGATGAATTTTCTGCTAAATTGAACTGTGCATCAGACCTAAATGTATTGATCTCCAGCTTTACATAGTCTGGAATTCAATTTCTACTGATTGGAATTTAACTTGAAATTCACCTCATTGTTATGAAATTCCAATAAATTTAAATTTCACCATTGATGAATTATTTGCTATTAAGTACTATCTGTCCTAATTTCCATGGTTGCTGAAGCATTTCCTATATGATAAACCATGACATTTGATTCTATGGTTTTGTTAATTCATTGCATATATGCCTGGTATATGTTTTTTTTTTCCTTAAGACTAAATATAATTCCCATTTTAAATGCATCAGTTCACTGGATTTACATTGAGCTTCATTAATTTCCTTAGAATTTCCCAAGAAACTACGTGAATTCAAAACCTACGTAATTGAACTTAGCTTAATTTGATCTCCTCATCATATCATATTTTGTATCATCTAATAATCATTTAAATTAAGATATTTTAGTTACACAAATTAATGCATATTTAGGTCATTTAGTTTAATAAATTTCTTTCACATATACACTTAAGTACTGTCCTTTTATTTTGGCAACGTAAGAATCATGCTAGTGACTTTCGCGCTACATCAGGATAAATTGTATGAAACTGGTGCGACTCAATTTAGTGTTGAAAGGTTAACTTGCCAACAGCCATGCAAGGTAAGGGCCCAAACTAGATACAAGCTGTTCAGATAAAGCATCTTGTCAAGTGCAGTTAATGCAGCACTAGGAGGAATGTGTGAGGTTTAATGGTTCAAGCGGCACCACTCTCATATATGTTTGTCGGACATAATTCCTCTTTGGCCAGAGTAGTTAGAGCTCATCCACATACAAGACTTCCCAATTAAGCAAACGAAAAATGAGAGGCTTCTTTAGGCACAGAGACTGTTTCTACCACTGGAGAACTATCATAATAAAAAAAATAAAAATGTCTTAAAATTAACTAAAATATATACTTTTTGTCAAGATAAGATAGTAAAGAATTCCTAAATCCACTCATTCAGTCTGCCCTACTTGAGAGCCAAGCAGCTTCAAGAAACCTCACCAAATTATAAGGTATCGTCATCAACCATAGCATTTTCCCAAACATCTAGGTTCAGGTTGATAACTCATTCCCATTCATTATGTACATGTTGATCAATACTCATAATCGCATCAAGATAACAAGCTGAAGCTTGTAAAAAGATACCACAGGTGGCAAAATTCGTATAATAAGAGTAAACACAAAATGAGAAGTAGACATTACCCTGATTCTTTCTGACCACTGGTAGATCAGTACAGCAGTGACCACTGAATTCCCTCAAAATATGTTCTTTTATTGCCAACCATTAATGAAATTTGAAATTGGGAAAGAAATTTCTAGTGATCCTTTACGGCAATACATTTACTATCATTGCATATTTATTTACAGCTAAATAGCTGTGCTTGCACAAGTAATTAACAAGGAGAATCACGCTGGTTTCAATCTCAGTAATAAGTTAATGCAGCACTAAAATTTAATGAAATAATACAAAATCCTTATTTAAAACATCAAGGGCAAAATCACACCAAAGCAGTATCTCTGAACCCATAAATTATGTGTGTATCAAAAGTTGCAAGTGTTCAATTTGCAAATGCTAAATATACAAAACTGTGCACTGGACTAACAAAACGAGAATTAAAAACATTAGTAGTTTTACAATTTAGAATAGGGATAATAGTAATTAGGTCCCTCTAGTTTGCGCCTATGAGCTACTAGGATCCTCTAGTTTCTAGTTTGAGCATATGTGCAACTAGGTCCCTCTACTTTCTAAATTAATCAAATAAATCCTCTATTTGAAATAAAATGCAAATAAGTCCTCTGGTATTAATTAAAGTACTTAATAAATGATACTTTTTCTAATTGATAGATCAGTTTGGACGTAATCTTCATCTAAAATGATGATTTAGCCTTCAAATTAGTTAAATTAATTCATCAATTAGAGAAAATATTATCTATTGAGTCCCTTTATTAATGTCAAAAGATTTATTTGCACATTACCTCAAATTAGAGGAGCTACTTGATTAATTTATTAATGTCAAAAGGGACCTGAATGCACTAAGTTTAAACTATGTAATTATTGTCACACACCAATAGTGCCACAAAAGTGTTGCAACCAAGATCCCTTAACTATTTGTTATGGAGCAACATGAAGGTTCCAATCTCCTTAGACCCAAACTTAGTACGCACAAACAGGGATTCCATAATTCCATTCTCAAAAACACAAAATATTTCATCAATTAACAATAAAAGACATCTAGCTTGTGAGTTAATACCTTTAGACGGTGATTTCCAAGGGGTGGCTTTAAGCTGCCGTATGTGGTGGGCAAGACAACTTCAGAAGTAGAAACATCCAATAGCCTCAATAGTTCACCTTCATAAGGCATATTGTCAAGCAACATAATATATAATCAAATGAATATTCAACAACTGACACTCAAAAACAGACCACTCAGTGATGGAAAAATGATCTAATTTAGTTTGTTAATTCATCAGAGACACTTATGGGACAAAGTAAAGATTGAGGTCCATTACTGTTTGAAAGTAATCTTAGGAATCTTTAAAAGGCTAAAACCTATGTTAATAGAAAATAATAATACAATAACAGTCACTAGACATAATAATAGATCGCATAAATAAATGGCATAAGCCCAGCAATTCATAATCTTGCACTTAAGACCAAGCATAAGTCGAAGTGTCACAAATAGTGAATCCATGTCTAGTAATCATGAAGATAAAATTCTAAGAAGGTTGTTAGTTTATTTAGGTTAATTTTAACTTGGGTTAAAATTAATCTTATTGATCACATTATACACAAATTTTAATATTAAAAAAATAATATTTCAAGTCCTACACAAACACTAACAATAAAACCAATTTTATTTCACATCTAACAATAACTTCAAAATAAAAAACTAACTATATTTCACATCCTATATACATACCAAAATAAAACTAACTTTAGTTAATTTTATATCATATCTTTTACAAATACAACAACTAAGCTTTTATCCCACTAAGTAGAATTGGCTACATGAATCTTTTGTTTTCATTGCGCTCTATCAAATAACAAATCCTTATTTAACTTAAAATATGCAAGATCATTATTTATAATTTCTTATCATATCCCTTTTTATTATTTTTTTTCTCTTTTTACATAAGCAATATCTAATAATTCAACTTTTCATACTAGAGCTTCTATCAACTTATAATTTATATGTCCAAATCATCTAAGTCGACTTTCTCTGAGTTTATTTTCAATTGAGGTTACTCCAACCTTTACATAAATATGCTCATTTCTTATTTTATCCTTTCACATATACTCACCCATCACCTAACCATTCTCATTTTTGCGACGATTATCTTATGTGTGTATTTACTTTGTAGGACAACATTCGGCACTATAGAACATTGGTCATACAATAGTTTTATAAAATTTACCTTTAAGTCAAAGTGAAATTTTTCTATCATATAATACACTAGTTCTATCATACAATACACTAGATGCATTTCTCCACTTTATCCATCCTGCTTGAATTCTAATAATGACATGACTACCTATTTCACTATAATTTTATATGATTGATCTAAAGTATTTAAAGCGCTCACTCATCCAGATAATTTGATCAACAATTATTGCATTGCCAATGCAAATACTCCTTTCTTAATTAAATGTGAACTTTATGTATTCAATTTTTGAATCTTTTACTCTAAAACATTCCTCCATAATTTGAGTTTTACCTTAACCCCCTCTTTAGTCACATCCACAATGCAAATATTATTTACCAAAAACATACATTAAAGTACATCTTAAATAAGTTCAGTCAGGACTTCCATAACCAATGAAAATAGATACATACTTAAAACTGAGCCTTAGTGTAATCCAACTAAAATATGCTTGCTTATCCTCATTTTCTTGAATAATTCATTTGTATTTAAGCATGCATACTTCTATCAGTTCTATGCATCATTATGTTTAAAGAATAAAGATAACCTTTATTCATTTTATTTATTTTTTATATTAGATTTATCATTAAATTGGTTGCTTATGTATATTTATTTCATAATATTTTTAATTTAATTCAGAACATAATTTTTGAAACTTATAAATTTATTGCTTATCCATAACTTTATATTAGCAAAACAAATTCAAGCAAATTGATTTATTTTTTAAAAAATACATTTAATTATTTATAAATTGTTAATTGCTTTGATTAAGTTAACAGATGTATGTCCCAATGCCTTTAGATTTTTAAAGTGTTTATGAGATATATGAAAAAAAAAAGAACTAATGAAAAGAAAGATGAATATCACATGTGTTTGATAAATTTTAAGATTTCTTTTATCTTTATTCAAATTTTAATAAATATATTATTATATCTACTAATGTGCCCATAAAGTATTGTATCCTAATTTTTGAAAGGTTGTCGTATTCCCATGCCCATGTCGTATCGTATCTTGTATCCTATATCATATTCGTCCTTCATAGGTCCTTCATAAAGATCGGAGCATTTGACACAAAGATGCCTTTTTATGATTCAGACATTAGGATCTCTTGTTGTAATTTTACTATGCATGCCAAAAAATCTAATTTCTAAAATTAGCAATTCCTAGTGGAGCTTCTCCTAGTCTAGTAAGGAGAAAGCTTGTCTAGAACCAAAAAGTCTCAGGTTTGAATTCACACCACTAAAATTCCTAATTGGGGTGGGAGGAATTGTGATGTTTAGGGGGAAAAAATAACAATTCCTATTCTTCATATTATCAATTCCTGTTTTCATTTCACCATATACTTTCGCAATTTGGAGCACATATACAAACCATGTCAATCTAGCCACCACTATCACATCTTTTTGTAGATCTTTTTCCATAGACAATTTCCATATACTCATTTCAGACATTTAAGCAGCATAGAAGAAAGACCAATGTATGAAATTATGGAGGACACATAAATAACAATGTTTAAATGGACTCCAAAGAATTACTAACAAACTGTCGAGTATTAAAAAATTGAAATGTAAGATGTGAGTGTAAATTGCAATAAATAATAAGATGAACCAAGGCCATTCAAAAAAGAAAGCATGGGAATTGCAACTACAAGTAGATAGAAAACATAATGATGAGATAACATGCTAATTATCTAACTAATATCCTTCATTATGGTTGTAAACAAATCAAGTTTGTGCTGTAGTTGATCTTATTTCAAATTTGAGCTATTCCAATTTGAGTCTTCAAAATTATTCGAGATTGATTTGAATTTCAAGTTGATTCGAGTTAAGTAAATAACAATGCATTTGAAGTGTTGCACATTTTTATGTATAACATTATTAAAAGTAAAAGGATATATATACTATTAAAAAGACATATATATATATATATATACATAAATAACTTAATTTCTCTCCAAAAGACACTATCAGGATTCACATTTATTTATATATAAGGATATTTATTACCTTACATATATTACATACTTAGAAAAACATAATATCTAATAATTATGAATTGATCAGTATCGAGTTCAAGGAGTGAGTTTCGAGTGAATTAAGAGTAAAATTAACAGCTCTTCCCTTCATCAATATAATATTCAACAAATTGCAACATACGACCTTGTCTTGGTTCTTTCATAACCCACCAATCACATCCACTCCCAAGGTGTTAATTTCTTCATGAAGTTCAGTAAAAGTTTCAATAAGAATATTTAGCCACACGGCTCAATCAAGACACTTCCTCATTTGGCCCTCCAAGTTAAATGATAATAATTGTATTCTCAAGATAAAAATGTTGTATTTTTGTATTTCAGGTTCTACAACTTTCTAGATATCAATTTCAGTAAGATAATAAGAACTTATATAAATTTCCAACCAGTTCTGAAATTCAGGAAGATTAACAATTTATTCCAAGAATGCAAAAATCTACACTGAAGTAGATAATCTGACAAAAAAAGCACTCAACTGTTGGAAAAATAGCTTACCTAAACTCTCCAACATGCCATCAACAGTCTCTGGATAGGCGATCACCACTCTGCCATGATTTATCTGATTTCGGAAAGATTGAAATGCAGGTTGAACTAATCTCTTAGGATCCAACAGAGATATACACACAGACAACGAGTGAATGAGAACAGATCTTGGTCTTGAATCTTCCAATACATACTGAAATAATCTTCCCACGAAACTGCAAGTATAACACGACATAAAAAGATCATAAAGCTGTATATCAAGCAGTGTAACATGAAAAATTTGAGTTGGATCAAATAATCAAAACATGTAAACACCATTGATGAATGCAAACAACTACCTTGGACTGCAAACCTTTGCTGCAAGCCCTGGAGGAGCATATCTAATTATTGCACAAAGGACTTCCGCAGCATTAGTATGAACCTCGGGTGAATCCTGCGCAAATTATCACAAAAGTACTTGATTTGTTTATCAGAAAATCTGGAACTGAGCTCTGCATATGAAATTTCACACCCACAAGGTCTCTCAATCCAATATGGACCAAGCATAGCTATGAAGCATCTCTTAGAGTTTTTACTAATAGTAGTGTAATATGGTAGAGATGTTAAAAAGATGTGTTGCAGGTGCAATATACATAGAAAAGTAGAGCTATATGAGCCTATTGCCGAAACAGAAACCATAGCAAAATTCCATTAACAATGAAAAAATACTGCAAAAAGATTTACTAGAAGAATGTTGAATTTTGAGTTGCAACTCCTTAGCTTCCCTATCTGCGAATACTTGACCATCATCAACAGATAAAATCAGTTAATGCAATAGAAGTACACAGCATCTTCCCCGTGCTTTTTATAACAAAAGAAACGATAGAAAGTTGGCCGCTAAAAAGAGGAATAAAGCAAGTAAAAGTGGATGTTGGTTTGTCGAAGGAGAGCAGACAACCAAACGAATTGACTACACAATTTCTTATCAGCATAATGTCCTTTTTTTCATCTCTTGCTTCTCTCAACTCTAGTACTATGTGCAATAGAAAAATTTGAAACAATGTATGTTTCAGCCATAATGCTTTTTTTTTTTTTGAAAGATTCAGCCATAATTCTTTTGATAGGTCACAACTATACAGAGATGGAAAGATTAGACGGCAAAGGGAATTGGCTAGAAAGAATGCAGTTTTGCTCTTCCTATGTGGAAAGCGTGAAGTTTTTTTTTTTTTTAGGAAAGCGTGAAGTTGCTATTACATAAACATATCCTTTTCTGTGGCATAATCAACAAAAATAACCAACTTGGCAGCATTCATGCAATGCAACTGGACATTTCTTCTCATTCAACAAATTGCAATATTATAAAGTAAGGTCCTATGCAATGCCATACATTAAAATAAACATACGTACGGTAATAAAAACGAACAAAATCATGCAAACAGCACATACCGATGAACTGAATTTATCAACAATCAAGTCAAGCACATCAGTCCCC
The DNA here is from genome assembly GCA_002786265.1 of Apostasia shenzhenica. Lineage (NCBI taxonomy): Eukaryota > Viridiplantae > Streptophyta > Magnoliopsida > Asparagales > Orchidaceae > Apostasia > Apostasia shenzhenica. The sequence goes on from KZ451993.1 coordinate 1,234,079, forward strand.
TCTAATGACTGAAATGCATCAGTGTAAGTGGAATACATATTCTCATCAGCACCAATCAATCGTATCAACACCTGTTTTACATTCAAATACATGGACACTCTAAATAATCGATCACAGAATTTGAAAGGTTCCATAACAATGTATTGAACAAATAATAATATCAATGTCTATAAGTTTTGGAAGAGAATCGTGAACAGCTAACCTCCATCATTGATGTGATTCCAATCAGATCAACAAGTTGGTGGAAAATTTCTGGGTGGTCCTATGGGTTCAAAACCACAATAAAAATGTCAGTTAACCTAAATATAGGCAACAATTATCTAGTAACAACAATGTAATCGTAAAGTCCTTTTAACATATTCCAACACCTAAATCACTTGACAGATGCTCGTATTTTAGGCAGAAAGGAAATGTCAATAAAAAAAGGTAACAATACAGAACTGAATAAACAAAGCTAAAACAGCTCAAAAGCATAAAACCAACCTGACTACACTAAAATTAACAACTTGACTTACTTGAACATAACTCATGAGTTGGGATGTTTTCCTCACCATCAAGCATAAAACAACCTAGAAGACAATAAGACGTTAATTCCATAATTCTTTACAGTGCTGAAGAAAAGAAAAAGGATGAACCTTGCTAAAACAACCAGCCAGCAGTGTACTGTGTGGCCGATCAGGTTTGAGGAAAGAAAACAAGAGATTCATCAGCTGTAAAATAAATATTAATGAAAAACAAATTACACTTCTAGGAAAAACAATTAAAGGCATAGTAAGAACACATGGAATGTAAAATGTATAATTGATTTAAAAGTTATATGATATTAAACCGAAATATCTAACCTCCTCATCCTCTACCAACGTTCTCAAAATGATATCAACTTCACATGTGAAAATTTCACATGCAATAAAAGGAAACCTATATTGGAAAACAAAACCTAGGTTACAAATCAACTAATGAACACAGTAAAAGAGAGTTCATAACAGAATGAAACAATTTTTATCCAAACAAATTACTTAAAAGATCGCTTCTTCTCAGTATCATCAGGAGCTTCTTCAACAATATAGCAGATTAACTGCTCCACTTGAGACCTCTCCCGAAGACTACAGATAGTTATAATGAAGACAAATAATCAGGAACATGAAATGTGACTGTTATACACAAAAATCAATTATAAACTCAAAATGGTAATTCCTTTAACACCAATTCATATATTTATAATAAACATGTCTTGTGTTTGACACTTCACAAACAATCTAATGCAGAAATCATGAGAAACTAAGCAATTTAATTACCATTCTTATAATATTAATCTATTTGATAGCATGCAATGAAAATAAAAGATTTATGCAGCCGAACCCACTTAGTGGGATGAAGGCTTGGTGATTGTTTTTGTTATATAATATCAATCCATTTCAATGCAAAGCAAGCATGTTATCTGGTGAATAAAATAACAAGACACAATCCAGATCATAAACATCAATATTAGTAGCTTAAACAAACCTAATTTGGTTAGTTAAGGAATGCATCATCGTCATTCTTGTTTAGTGCTACTTGTAATGCTTGCTGAAAATATGCAAAATCTTTTTGCACTACATCCACCCAAAACATATTTGTCCGACCCCTTTCATTATTGTCTATCACATTAATTTCAATTTCCCTAATTAACCAGATTTAGCTCTTCATTGTAAATGAATCTAACACAACACATGAGCTACTTTTACACTATGCCTGCAAAGCCATAAATTTTTTCTAGTTTTAATAAACTAATGTATGTCAATGTGCTTGATTATATAATGACGATCATTACTATCCCTATTTCTCATTTTAAAAAGTAAACTTGTTCTACAATTTGCGAGAACCTTGTCATCTAACAGTATCCTTCATTATCATGGCGTTTCAATTACTTTAAAATAGCAATGTGAACAACTATACAAAAACATATCCACCTCTATTATATAATAATGGAAGATGAGATCAGGGAAAATATAGATCTAAATTAACTTCCAACAAAATAAAAAAGTAAAGTAAGCAACTTTAAATTTTATTTTTTAAGAAATCATAGGAACAAGAGCAAAGAATGATAATCAATGACATATTGATTAAAGTTCTACTTCCAAAGAGCAAGCAAAAGACAAGATTTTGTTTTGATGGAAAAAAACAACATTTAAAAGTAAGAGTTCATGAACTTGGAAATATTTGAAGGAACATTAAAAACTAGTACAGTTAAGTCTGACAAAGGATGAATACAATGATTGACAATGCTCAACCTATTCATAAAAGACAGAGAATGTGTCTAATCATATCAAACAAGATCATAAATCTAATCATATCAAATCTTATCATAAATAAAAAAACAACAAATATTAAGTAAAATTGCTTTACTGGATTCAAGTATGACTATCTTAACGCACCAATAGAAGACAAGAATGCTATCACAATGAAAATAAAGCAAACAATGAAATTTCAAATCTGCTTGGAATTCCAAATCTTAGAATTACTGTAGGTGTAACAATATTCTCATCCAAACTACTTTGGCATCAAAATCAACACGTGATTCATAAACTCCGATAGAGAAAGTACAACAAAAGCATGTTAGCACAACCAATATAACCACAATAAATACTAAAATCATCAAACTTAAAACTTTTTTTGGCTTCAAAAATAATATACACTGCATAATGGAAAATTTCCAATAACACTAAATACCAGAAGAAAAAACCTAGGTACTCTATATAAAGTCTTCGTTTGGCCCGTGGTTAGCCACACATCTTTCAAATCCAACATAATTCTAAATAATAAAAAAATTATTTCATATCCTACACAAACTCTAATCCAAGAAATTAAACATATTTGACATCCTACACAAATTTCAATATAGCCACCAATATTATTTCACATCTTACACAGATATAAACACAACAAATTAACTTTATTTCACATTATACAACTATCAAAGCATGGATAAAAAACCACAAAAATAGTTGGAAAGCAAATAGGACTTAAATGTCACAAGAAAAATCATTAGTTCATTATATTTCTTAAAACCTATTGAAGACAGCAATCCAAGTTTGGGTTTTACTGGATACACTCGTTTCTGAAAAAGAACTAGGAAGCCAGTTCAGCCATTATGCTGAAGTACTTATGTAGATGCATTATATCCATGTTGCTTTCTAGACAGGAACTCTAATGAACTGGCTCTGATAAATGCAAAAATAACAGGCATTACAAATTTATGAGGCGATTATTCAATCCTTTGCATTCTTGAATAATTTCATCCTCATCTAAGAGTTCCTCCAAAGTATAATTCTCTTTGTCCAAGATAGTTTCCACCTGCAATTTGCACATAGGCTTTAAATTAATATGATGAAAAATAAAACATTACTATGGCCAAAAAACAATCAGAGAACTATAAGGACATAGGTTTAGGGTACCAATTAATAGTCCTTGATTGACACAGTTCAACTATACCAAACTTGAATTAAAAAAAAAAAGAAATTTGCTTAATACTCTTCGAGGTTCTGAAAGTTGTATTCACAGTTAAGGGTACATAAAAACATTCTAAAACAATGTTGAAGTTGAAAAGCAGTTAGACTTTACCAAGAAAAAAGAAAGAAAGAAAGTTAGACAATAAACAAACAAACAAAAAAACCACAAAGAACGCCAAAACTGAATTGAGTACACTGCTTTAGCAACAAATTCCTTTAATAGATAAACAGCATAAAAGGGTAGTTGTAGCAAGGTTGAAATTCACAATATAAAAGATCAAACAACACAGATATGTGCTGAGGAACTACACCTCAAAGTTCAAAGAACCCACAAAATCAGAGACTGTTGAGAATAAAGGCTCTTACAAAACTATCAAAGAATATACTTAGTTTTAGCTTTGCATGTGTTTCCTCCGTAGATTTAATTTCATTGAAGACCCACGGAAAAGGACTCTGGAAGCTTTTGGCCCAGTGTGTAGTATACTGATTGATCATACCTAGCATACATTGCACCCACAATTGACTATGTGAAAGGTTGAAGTACACAGCCTTAATTTTGCATAGTAAAGAGGTTATCCCCTAACAGTAAAGAGGATCTCCAGGTTTCGTGTTGTAATTAAATGAAAGAGTGGACTATTAAAAGTTCTCTTAATGTGCTTCCTTCACTTTTCGGCTTCATCTTCTAGGCAATATCAATAGAAGGAATTGTTTCTCCATGTCTATACCAGTAACCTTCTATCTAGAATGTCAACATAAGATGATGATTTTAGGACACCCAAAATGAAGATCCTAATTCAAAAGATGCCATAAATTTGTAGAATCACTCACGGAAACTCTACTACTCCCTATTTAATAAGCATGAGGATGAAATGTGAGGAAAGGGATTAATAATTCCAAAATGATCAAAAATCCACCAACCCGCCAGCTACTAGAAGGCATACATCTTGGTCATATACATTGATTCACCGAACCAATATCAGAAGACCTTACCTGTAACAACACATGCCGCATCTTTCAAAAAAAAACACGCATGCCTCGGCACAGTTTGCTAAAAGGCCAATGCTTTCACAAAGTCCATATCCAAGCTACCCGACATAGAGCAACTCATAACTCATTTTACCGAGTACAAAACGAACAAAAAAGATACAGCATACAGCCGAGGAAGACATCCACAAGGAAAGCTCAAGTAAAATACAGATAAACATGGAAAATGGATCCGGTGGCTTTTTGAGCTTACCGGCGACGCCGTGGATAGCCCAGTCATCCGCCAGAACATGTCTGAGCCTAAATGAAGGACACAGCAGCCTCCGCAGCGGCCTGAATTTCAGATCTAGGGTTCTGCCAGGAATAAGAACCCGAACTGTGTGATCTCAGAAAACCAGCAAACGCCTCAGTCCAGAGCCCCGACCAGGCGTGAAAACCCTAGAACGCCGTTCCTCCAATGCCGTCCCCGGTTTCCAAGAATGAAAACGACGTGATGTAAGCAAATAAAATTAGAAAATTTCCGTGACTAGAAGAAGAGATTTGACGGAGGAGGAAGAGGGAGGGGTAGATCGAGGAGTCCGATCGAGAGGATTCGATGAGAAAGGGAAGGGTAGGGCGGTAGGGCGGCCAATCCCCAGCAATCTCGGAACGAAGACGAACTACTTGATAGCCAAATAGCCAAAAAAAAATGGCTTTTTTGGATGGACCCTTTTAACTACTCTTTCGTTCCAGTTAATACATCGATTAATTGTAGGCTCTCCTTCAGTTCAATAAAAGAAAAAAAAATTCAGCCAAAAAAAGTTAGTCAACACATTCGATAAAATTAAAATTATATCTCAAATTTATTTATTTAATTTTTTTTAAGGAATCTTAAATTTATTTCTTATGCAACACAAATTGTTGAACGTGATTTTTGACTCTCAATTTTAACGATATATTTGTCCAATAAAGATGAACCATACAAATATCCAACAAACAGTTGATTAAATTATCACGACGAAATAGATGAGCTTAGCGAACAAAAATATGAAGTTTCGTTTTCCCAGGCATAACAAGATTAAAAGACGTCGGTGAAAATTATTGATGCTGGTCAATCTTCACTATCTTAAAAAGTAAAAAGTTGATCAAATATGATAAAAAATAATATTATTTAATTATCATTATCATCATTTTTTATTACCTTATGAAGTTATATAATTAAATTTGTGAATAAAGAAATGATCTTCATATTTATAATGGAGCTTTCTTTACATTTACAAAAGTCTCTTGCTAAATCAATGTCTTCACTCCATTGGTAGCTCCTAAATCTTAACCTACCGAAACAATCAATTAACCGACCAGATATTTCCTCGAACAACATCTATAATTGTATTAATTAAAAATATAATATATGAAACTAGGAATTTTCAAAACCTAGAATATAATATAAATACCTTTCTCGGCCTTTTGGCTAAGATCAAGTGTATACAGATTAGAGTCATGAAAGGTACTATTTCATAAAAGTATAAGTTTTATGTTATTTCCATCAAAAAAAAAAATATGTCATAATATTTGACCATTATTTATTAAATTGATTAGATTCAAATCGAATATAAACTAGTTGACTCAAATTTGAGTAAGTACAAACCTATATGAAGAATTCGTGTGGTTTTCTATTTAACCTATAATTGAGCCATTAAGATAGACCTTCCATTTTATGTAGATTTACAAAATTAAAATATTTTATCATTAATTAGTACTTAAATTTTTCATAAATTAAAGGTAAATAATAAAATATTTTATTCTTGCTCTATCTCTATTAGTGATGGTGCTATGAAATTAGAACAGATTTTGCGAATTAGCATGTCATTTAGGGGTGTGCAAATAATAGTTTAAACTGAATGCATAGGCTTAGCGTCTTTCAATTCAGATATTCAAATTAATATTTTTTTGTAATATTTTGAGTTTTATAACGACAATAAATCATATAATAAATTTTTTTTAATCTCTTAAAATTATTTTCAGTTTGGCCACCATGATTATATAAAATTTTTAATCAGTTTTTTTTAAAAAATTTCTCAATTACCACTTAAAATAGAATTTAATTTTAAATTAAAATTTCAATTAAGAAGTACCAGAATTGCTCTCCCCTCTCTCCCTTTTCTCTCTTCCCCTCACAAGTCGGCGCGCAGCCACCAACCGCCGTCACAGGCGCCGCACGTGGCTGCGCCGACGCCGAACACGCGGCCGTGTAAAGACGGCGCTCTGCAAGGCCGCGCGACATCTCCCCATACAGCGACATCCGCGGCCGCCGCCCATGGAGGATCGCACGTCGGCGCCGATTCCCCGCGCACCGGTGCTGAAGCCGAACGAGCGGCATCTGCGCGGGCAGCGCACTGCACTGTCGCGCGGCATCTACGCGATCCCAAGGTTTGCGTCAGCGCGGCGCGGCCTCTCGCGGCGCCTGTGACGGCGGCGCTGGCTGCGCGTCGAGCTGTGAAATAGTGTGATCGGGGAAGAGAGGAGAGCGAGGGTAAAATGATAAATTTAACCGTTTCTCTTTATAGTTGAAAAGAAATATGAAATATTTTTAAGGACTCAAATGAAATATTTTCAAAAGTCGTGGACCGACTGATACCGCGTTTGAGTTCAAGCGAGTTTGTTTAACTAAAATCAATTTGATTTCGAGTTGATTTTAGCCTTATTTTTTAAATTTAGATTTTCATTTATATAATATATCTTATGGTAAATCTCATTCAAAAATAAGTTGATTGGGGGTAATAGCAAATAGATTTACAATTTCAAAAATTTATTAATAAGATTTTTGAAGTTAACATTAATATTTTGATCAGATCTTTTGATTAAGTTTTTTTTTTAAAATTAAATTTATTATTTTATTGTTCTCTTTTAACTTTTCGTTTCTCTCTACTTCTCACCCTGGCCATAAGGCCTCTAATGCTATATCGTGCATGTGACCTAGGGCTGACAATTTTATTCGAAAATCGCTCGAAACTCGCTCGATAAAAAACTCGACTCGAAATCGATTCGAGTCATTTCGAGTCGAGTTTCGAGCTATTCAGTGTACTCGAAATTATTTCGAGTCGATTTCGAGTTTGGCTTGACTTGCTCGAAAAAAATCGAGCTGACTCGAAATAAAATTATTTATTAAATGTTTTTACTATATTATGAAAAAGTGACACATTGAAAATTGAAAATTGAAATATTTTTTTGAATTAAAGTGTAACCATTTTAAATGTGTTTTTTTTATTATGTAATTTAAATTTATCCAAAAACTGAAATTGATTCGAAATTGACTCGAACTCAAGTTAAATCGAGTCAAGCTGACTCGACTCGAAATGATTCGAGTTCGAGTCAATTTCGAGTCTCATTGAAATTGAATTTTTTGAGTTCGAGTATACTAAAACTCGCTCGAACTCGACTCGATGCCACCCCTAATGTGACCTATGTGGACATTAGCATCCTCACAAGCCGCACTTACAGAGTGGAGGCATGCAGCGGTTCTGACAACTAGAGCAAAGCCCGACAATTAGAGGTAGGACAAGAGGGACGGTATTTCTGTAGTTTTATATTTAAAAGTAAATTTTATTTAAAACATAAAAAAAAGATAGAATTTGTAAAAATAACATAATTGAAATAGTAATGTTAACCTCAAAGATCTCATTAAAAAAGTTTTTAAAATCATGAATTGATATGAGCACGATGAAAATTTTTACATCAGTGAGACTATGAACAAAAATTAATTAAAATGAAATGCATATGATCTGCATAAATTTATTTAAGAAAATTAGTCTATCAACAAATAAAACTAGGCCAATGAGCCAACACATGAAGTATGTTTGCATAAGAAATGTAATTTAGATATGATTAAAAACAAATCGACAAGTAATTAACACGAATAAAATGAGGTTCGTGGGGGAGATTAGGAATATTATAATAATATGCGTTTTGAGGAAAAACACAAAAAAAAATACATACAATATACGATAATCAAATGAGGGGTACAATAAAAATGACAATAAACAAAAAATTATAAAGACAAGATATGCTATGGAGCGAAATACAAGTAAAGGAACATTTACAGGTATAAACAGATTCAAGTCAAGGTTAATCCTTCGATCATGCACAAATTCTACAATGACATTAGACTGTAGATCTAAAAACTTATAAGCTTTAGAGTTCTTTGCATATCCGACAAATACACTTCTAATTTTGCTTGGTCCTAATTTTAATTTTAAATGATCAAGTACTTTGTAGAAAGCAATACACTCCCACATTTTAAAATAACCTATATTGGATTTTCTCCCATTCCAAACTTCATATGGAAATACATGAGTTTTCATAGATGGGGTTCTATTATTAATGTGGCAAGCCGTATAAAGAGCTTCTCCCCAAAGATTAAAAGATAATTTAGCATTCATTAACATTGTATTTATCATTTTTACTGAGGTCTGATTTTTTCTTTTTGCTACACCATTTTGTTGCGGAGTATATGGAGCAGACATTTGATAAATTATGCCATGCTCTTCACAAAATTCATTAAAAGAATCAGAAAAATATTCTCCTCCTCGATCACTTCGCAGAATTTTTATTTTCTTTTCCTTTTGATTTTCAACCATAGTTTTGTATTCTTTAAATTTATCAAATGCTTCATCTTTTGTTCTTAGTAAATAAACAAAAATATATTTTGAATAATCATCAATAAACATTATAAAATATCTTTTCCCTCCTCTGGTTAGTTTTCCATTTAATTCACAAATATCAGTGTGAATTAATTCAAGTAAAGTAGTGGTTCGTTGAACTTTAGAAAATGGCATTTTGATCATTTTAGTTTGAACACATATTTCACATTTATCATATGTATCATTACTTAATATAATATAATTATGCTTAGATATGTATTTTACTGATCTATAATTCAAATGACCTAATCTAGCATGCCATAGAGAAGTAGAACACTAAAAAACATAAGGATAAATCACATTCATTTCATTAATACTAAGTTTAAACATCCTGTCACAAGAGTACCATTTCCCAACAAATATGCCATTCTTAGAGATTACAATCTTGTCCGACTCAAGGACAATTTTGAATCCATTCTTACACAGCAAATTAGCAGACACAAGATTTTTTCTAAGTTCTGGCACATGCAAACATTTAATAAAGTAAGTTTCTGTTCAGAAGTGAATTTCAATTCGGTAGTTCCTTTTCCAAATACTTTTGCAGCAACATGATTCCCCATAAGAATTTTCTCGGATTCCTTTACTTCTTCATATGTTTTGAACATAGATTTGTTGTTGCTCACATGAATGGTTGCACCCGAATCTAACCACCAATCAGTTAACTTTGTAGTCGAAGCCATGTGTAATTCAGTGACCATGTCAATTTGTAAATGTGACACCATTGCTACAAGTTCTTTGACTTCATTTTCAATTAGATTCACTTTATCAGAATCAGCACTATTTCTTTTGATTCCCTTTTTGAATCTGCACTCCTTAATATAGTGTCATTTATTTTCACAGTGAAAACACTTTCGATTTTTCTTCACATAAGATTTCTTAAAAGTGTTACCATTGATTTTGCCTTTGCCCTTTTGAACTTTAAAATTATTCTGAAATTTTCTGAAACTATTTTTGCTGATAAAGTTAATCTTGGAATCTTGAAGAAATACATCTCTCGTGTGATTTTCTGCCTCTATTTGTAAATGAGTTTGAAATCTTTCAATTATCATGTTGTCTGCAGAATGTAGAATTTTCTTCCTGTATTCATTCCAAGATGGAGACAATTTTTGAAAGAATAGCCCCCACTTGAAGTGAATTAGGAACTTTGATTTCCAATTCACTCAACTTTGACACAAGAATTTGCAATTCATGAATTTGATCCATGATTGGCATATTATCAGTCATTTTAAAAGTAATATATACCGTTAGGTCCATAAACCTAACCACATCAGATCTCTGAGATCCAATGACAGTGTGCCACATGCACTGCAGTCCCCACGTATGTCTGATGATACTAATATATACCGTTAGGTGAGTACGCCCATACTTGACAGATACGTGCTCAAATCTAGTAAGCATAAATAAATTTATATTATCCCATGTATATTACAAGTGTAAGTTCACACTTTAACATGTATAAGCTTATGCCTTCCATATTTGAGCCTGGATGGGCCATAGCTAACGGCAAGTATTAACGCCGTCAGGCCTACATGGGGCCCATAATGCAGTACATGCACTGCTACTAGATCCCAGACAGGCCAGATTTCTGGACCAAATAATTATTTTTATTTTTGGGCAACTGACTATTGCTTTCTCCAAATAACTCATCTCCTTCCTTGACATTAAAAAGAAGTGTAATCTAAATCATGATGACATGAAGATCGCATTAAAATGACAAATATTTTCTGAATTCAAATCAATGAACCAAATTTCACAAATTTCTATTGCATTCAACACAATATGATTTGCTTAATATGCTTGAATCACATTACATTCAATACAAGCTCCTCCTAAAAACTCAAGGCACACAATGGCATTTCAATTTTCAGTAGTATCATACAATTGTACAGGTTTAAGAATTGACAGAAAGAAAGAAAGAAAAGATAATTTAAAAAAAAAAAGCTAGCAAGCTTCGGTAATCTGAAGTAAAGCATATAATCATACAGGTCAGAAAATAAGCTAATGAGCTGAAGGAAGTACCTTGGCCTCCATCTCCCTTTTATAGAGAATACTTCTCATTAATTTATCAGCCTGTATGAAGAATTGGGTCCCCTTTGGATGCTCTAGTGTATTTGTTCCATGCTAATAATGCCGCCCCGACAGCCGGTTCAACCTGCACATGAGAGAGTTTGCAGCTTCGAGTTGTAAAAGATGTGAAAATATAAGAATGGAACAAAAAGGGAACAACAAAGTTACCAAAAAATGCAACTTTTACATTAAGCTCAAATAAGAACAGCCGATTCTAAATTGTTTGGAAGAAGGTATTTGTGCACCTCCCCCGACATGGATCAAAGTTATCTTCGATGGTTCAGTGTACTTAGATGACTTAACCGGTGTTGCGATCATCCTTCTAGATATTATGGGTCAGGAGTGGGTGTATGTCTAGCTATCACTTTTGTGGAGAACACAGAGCTCCATGTGGCTTGGGAGGTGGCCACTTTGGCCAATCGGTGGCCTCATTCTTTTGATGTATTGTGGCCTGAGGGAAACCCATTATTGTATCTATAATCCGTAATAGTTTGAGTTCCACTATTGTGGTAAAGGCAATGGTGCTTGATATTATTGATGTATTTCACTTTTTTGGAGATTGTAGAGTATCACATTTGTATAGACAAGGTAACTAGGCAACTATCTCACCAACCACTCCTGTTACATTGAGTTTTGTAGAAAAGGGAAATGCCACTCCCCTTTGAGTTGATTTCCATCCATGACAACAATAGAAGTTTTTGAACTTTTCAATGACATGGATAAGTATCTATAGGTTGCTACAGGCTTTCTAAAAGATTAAGTATCTATGATTATGCTTAAAAACTACAATGTTATTAGAATGTCTGTAAAATGTTAATTTATGGACTCATAAAAGTATGTTATATAATGCAAGTTCTGCATAACTACCAAAGGAGTAAAATTTTGGGATAAGAACAAAATAAATTAACTTATAGACAAAATAAATACAAAATTCTCAGTATTTTAACTTTATAGACAAAATAAATACAAAATAAATAAATTAACTTTATAAGAAAATAAAATTAATAAAAACAAGAAAAAAACCTTTTAAAGGTTCGGCATGAATTGAGAGAGCAGCCGCAAGGTAGGAAAGAAAAAGACAGAGGAAGAGAGAGAACGAAAAAAGGGAAGTAAAGCTTAAAAAAAAAATTGAAGAAAAAAAAAAGACAACAAAATTCACATGAAGGAAGTTCAAGTTCAACTCAAGCAATTATTTGGTGGCCATCTTCTTAATTTGAACCTTCTTAGATGAAATCTATCTTATTTCTCCATTTGAAAATATAAAAGAGCTTAATTTTCATTTATCTATCCTTATTTGTACTTAGGGAGCTTTTAAATTAATGTTATTTTGATGTTATTCATGTTATATAAAGAAAATAATAATTTAGTTTGATGAAATGTTCAGATAACTTTGTAAAAAGTTATAGAATTATCACTAAAAAAAGGGCATGAAAATATCAGGACATCTAGATAACATGATATAATTTTAATATAACATTGAACCAAATGCCCCCTTAAACTTGAAGTGGATTTTGATTTCTCTTCTCCCTATGAGAAATCTTTGTATCATCTTTCTTTCATTTTTTATTATTCTAACAATATCATGCATCTAGATGTGAAAGAAACACAACCTCTTTATTCCAAAAACAAGAACATGCCAAAATGCAAATATTGAGAACTTGGTGTGTTAAATGATAATGTACAGTTTTAACAGTATGTATGTACGTATGTAAATGCCCCTAAATTTTTTAGGTTAATCCATTAGTCAGTTTAATCATATTACAGGCATCTAGAGCACACAACTTCATCCCATTAGAAGTTGCTTGCCTTGGCACAGATGGATCGAAGCATGCGTCCAGAAGTATAAAATTTGGTCGTTAATCAATTCTGTTTCCAGTCATTTACATTAAAAGGTAATTCAACAGTAATTATAAGACCAAGAGTATTTCAGCCAGACTTTTATTTTACCCATGACAATTTAACAATTTTAAGTTGGACTTGCCTAAATCTAGTCATTTAAACTTTCTTCTTCACTTCTAAGTAATTCTACCAAGAGCTACAAGGCTCCAAGTAACATTAGATGACATGTGCCATCTTATTTCTGCCTAATATAAATTTTATTTTCTGAATTTACATCTGTGATCTCTAGATATACTAAACATGCCCTTGCAATAAAGAGTAAAAGAACAAAAAATTCCGTTATCCTCGAAATTTCAAGAACTTCCTCTTCTCAAATCTAATGGCAAATCAAAACCGCCAAATAACCATAACAGCTTTGCCAATAGGCAACAGTACATTAATTGTACCACTTTAATCGACAGCAAAACATTGAACTCCAGATTATTTAACAGTTATAATTAATCACTAAACTGGTAATTTGCATTAAAGAAATTGTAGGATTAGATGTAATCTTACCTCAGGATGAATAGGATGGATCCCAGAGAAATCATTTGAAATGTGCTTTATGACTTCCTTTCCAATGTTCCATTTCTTCTTATTAGCTTCAAGAACGCCTCCAACTATCACAAGTGGGAAAGGACTTTTTCCATCTAAAAAAAATTATTTTGAAAAATGTATCAAAACGTTTGATAAAAATTAAAAACCAAATGAAAACAACATCATTCAACATTGTATCACTATTGCACCTTCACCACCCAATTTGAGTCTTTGAATGACAGCTTTAACACTATCGGCCAACTCCTTGACCGAGAAACGTAATATTTTGTCAGCAACCTCATCGCCATCTTCTGCAGAAGTAACCACCACTGGAACAAGTGCAGCAATACGTGCCCAAGATTGGTCTGCATACGTCCACCTAGACCACATGAGAAGGCAATAACAAAAGCTTTTACACTCTTGGAAAGCCTATGAAAATTTTTAAGTTTCAAAAACAAAGGTTTCAAAGCCTATGAAAATTTTAAAGGTCAACATAAGATGCATTGAAGCTATAGGCATAAGAGTGGAACAAAAGCCTTGCGGTGACTCTTTAAATGTCAATTGCATAATGCTTGCATTACTTAAAAAAACAGGGATTTTGCATGAACATCCATATTTTAGTCAGATCATCATCATCAATAGACTTCACAATTTTTTTAATTGGCTCAATGAATCTTTCTTTTGGCATTGATTTTTGTTTTCTTATGCAAAGTGTTAAGTACAGTTCAAGAACATTGTGGCATTACCTCTAATCAAGTTACCTTTGATCAAACCAAATTTTGATTCATTCATATTAATTTCATCTTCCACTACATCTCAAATATGGACTAGTCCTACATCATCTCTATTGCAGCGAAAGTATTTTGAATGGACGAGAACAAATAATCAACCAAACAGTAACATAAATAAATAACTAGAAATGAAGAAGATGATGAATACAAATTTTAAATGGAAACTCTTACAAGAAAAGCCATGGGAGAGAAAAAGTTGTTCTTCACCAACTTCACAGAAGATTACATAAGTAACTAATGATGAGATGGCAAAAAATAGCTATAGTGAGTGGATTAGTGCTAGCACTATCAAATATTACATGCACTCATACGTATGACAATACACTTAAGATGACTGCCGCTATCAAACTTTATGCACAATCTTCTGATTTATTGTTTTATGAAGTGAAAGATATAATATGAAGAAACTAGTCAAAAATCTACAAGGAAAACATTTTCAAGAACATTCTCAAAAAATGATGTTTTAAACTAACATTTTTACTCCTTTTTAAGCTAGTCTTCAATGAAAGTGGCATACATGTTCACCAGTATTTCAAAAACCTTTTCGAATAACCTGTATGATGTCAAAAGAGTCAACTGAAGCGTCCATGTTTTCGAAAACTACTATTATCGAAAAACTCGTCAAAAAAAACTTCTCTAAAAAAAGGTATAGTATTGTTGAAGAATCCAAGTCACACATAAAATCCCTATTATAACTTTTTTGTTATAATACATAGTAACATTCTTATCTTTGCAAGACTGAAATCAGCTTGATAGCAACAACTTCAAAAATTTTGTCAACACAAAGCAAAATGAGCATTACAGGCCTCATTGGATGTCTATACAAGTATTCTCCATCTGTACAAAAAAATGTAATGGTGCCATAGTAACAGTGCCTATTAATTTAGGTGTAGAAAAATTGGAAACTATTGTATGTGCCATGTAGTAACAAACAGGCGTGAAGAGAAAGAATACCCAATCAACTCATCTGGTGATGCAAGACCAAGCACTTTGAGGATGTTATTTGTAAGAAGAGTTTGTGGCCCACGGCCATCATATGCTCTAATAACAGCAGTTAATGCTTGTGCAGCTATCCCATAACCACTGCGTAATGTACAGATCTGGTCACCTACAAATTTTTCTATAATCATACAATAAAATAAGACAAAATTGTAGAACATCTACAATACATCCATCAGAGCAATCATTAGCACAAATAGGTTGTGCATGCATCTTCAGTTGGCATCTATGTCATATAAAACGTGCAAATACTGCTAACATGACATGACGCTCCCTCAAATAATAATCAAAATGAGGTAAAATGAAGCATAAGCAGGTAAACTCTGTGACAGCATTTACCCAAAAATTGAGATGCTTTCCAACACGAAAACAATGCATTTAGATGGTAAGCATGTACATGCACTTATCTGTTAGAATATGCTATTAGAATATTTTTTCCTTTATGCTTTTACCATGTTTCTTCTCTATTTTGTTCCATAGCAACTGGGCATTCTCCTTTCTTACTGTATCAAAAAGATCATCATTCCACTAACATTAACTTGATCGGAGTTTGAGATGATATTAAACCAGGGCTAAAGCCACAAAATCCATTCAGCAGCTTCATTGCAAAATCTGAACATGTTTCTATGCATGAAGATTAGTCACTTAAGAATTCATACGTTCAATTGTTTGAGATAAGCAAACGCCAAAGTTTCTTTTGGAAGAACCATTTTCAAAAAGTGAAAAAGATGAGTAGTATCGATTTTGAATCTCAATGAAGGAAAGTAAAAGACCATTAAAAGTTCTCCTTGTTAGGGTAGTATCTTATGTACTAACATAATATACTTAGAAAAAAATTCCTTGAACACAATTTTCTCCTCGTTCAATCTTCAGTTTCCCCTTAAAGCATATTAAAGTTTAAATTTAACCTTCTTAAAGTTAATATTTACAAACAAACACAATTGGTTAATTATTCCTTCCATATCTGTAGACATTAGTTTTCATTATTATTTTTTTTATACATTTGTTGTGTAGCAGTTAATCTGCATATTTCTAATACAAACTGTCATTTTGAATTAAATTTATTGGTCAAATTGGGTTGACTATTTTTGTTATGTAAGCAGAGTAATAGTTAAGTTTGTAGAATATTCTATATGAACTTGCAGTTTAGTGTTGTTTATGATTGAGACTCAACATGGACTATGTAGCATTTGATATTTAAAATCATTATCTGATGCTCAGAATTACTTTTTTGAATTATTTTTTGTTGTCCTTAGAAGTTTTTCAAGAAACGTAATGATTGGGTTTTCTAAGTTTTTAAGAAATACTTTGCTCACATGGTGGTAGTAAAGAGATTATATAATGCAGGACAACAAGCTCTGATACCAAAATTGATATAGGAGACAAAGATGAACGATTGAGGTTTAAAGATAGAAGAAAATAAGAAAAATTGTGAATAACTAGGGTTTCTAGCATTTTCACCTAAGATCCACTATTCTTCCCTTCCGGAATATCGATTCCTTCCAATATCTTTTAGTTAACCCATTCCAATATTTTTGCATATGTGTACGATGTGAGATAAATTTTTTTTTAGATATGTATAGGATGTAAAATATAGTTAAATGTTAATATTAAAATTTGTGAACGATGTGATAGGTTAGATTAAAGTTAAAAATCTTGACTTTAACCTGGTAAACAAACACAATTTTATTGGAACATTCAAAATTCTAAGATTTGACAATAACCCAAAATTAGCCATTCACAAATAATTTGTTGAATGCATTCGAGTACTCTACACTACCCTTCAATGTACAACAACAATAACAACAACAACCAAGCCTTAATCCCACTAGGTGGGGTCGGCTACATGAATCCTTTGTTTCAATTGCGCTTTATCAGTTACCAAATTCTTATCTAAGTTTAAGTAACTAAGATCACTCCTTATAGTTTCTTGCCATGTCTTCTTTGGTCTCCCTCTTCCTCTTTGTACT